>JABASI010006240.1:0-11122 GCA_019776505.1 Tomocerus nigrus
TTATCCATTAACTCATTAGCGATTTACAAATTAACGCGCTAACCTCCCGAACAAGATTTTAGTGAAAGAAACGTATTGAGGCTTCATCGTTTCATCAGAACATCTTTATGTTACAGAGATCTTGTATCTATATTATTATATACTTTGTTGGAAGGAATATGATAGTATTAAATGAAGAGTAATAAAGAGAAACAAATGGTTAGAAGAGGAGACTACCACTGAGTATAAACATTCCGACAAGTCAGAGTAATAGCTAAATAAGCTTCTCTATTCAATTTTCATGGATTTCTCTTTTAGTGTTGATAAAGAGGGTTGAAGTTGACCTTAATAGGTCACTAACATCATAAAACATCCGGAAAATAAGCGTAAATGGACAGAGTGTAGAATATCATAGTATATATTATATGGATACGTAAGTGTTTGTACAGATCAGGTGTTTGAAGATGTCCCCAAGTTATTTTTTATTGAGATCCTTTATTGTCCGCGCTGAACTCTTTAGCACCTTTTTGAGCAGTGTTACTATTGCTGATGTCAAATATGATGCTAGAGTTATCGTCTCATATTTCCAATGTGCATAACATCGTAAGAGATGATAAAGCTTTCGGAAGTTAAGCCTTGTGACGAAGTAGGAGCTTATTGTGTAGATATGATCTCAGAAATGAACGAGCAACAGTACAAAAAAGCATCATTGAGTGAAACATATTATGAGATGAGTTGATAGTGAAGGCAAGAAAAGGAAATAAACTCATTCGGAGAAAAATAGCAGACAGAATGTAATAATGGACCAAAGTAAAAGTACAGTACTGTGTTGTCCTGATGGAATGCTGAATATGAATATGAATAGCGAAGCAATGAAAGAAAACCATCCACCAACGTAAGTTAAGTGAATATCTTCGTTTTCTTATGTCACTGCTCTAATGTATAAAATGACAGACACAGTCCCAGTCTGCTTTTCTCTCAAAAAACTTTCTGAATGTTTGAATGCAAATGTAAAATAGCCATTCTTCAGTTTTTTCTGTCAACTAACATCAAGGATATGTGAAGCTCTGCAAGAAAATAAAGTCTGGTTTTTGCCTGAGCAGTGAATTGGATAGGAGACAGGAGGACAGGGAGAGAGGACAAAGGTGCAACCAGTTTCGTAAAAAATCACCGTATGACTTACAAACATTTCTCATGTCCCGTAGATCCTCTTGTAGAATACCTATCATTTTATGTCCAACTATTGAGTTATTTTTTAAAGATAATCAGCAAAGAAAACGGAAAACATGTGTGCGAAATCCCGTAGGGAGGAAAATCGTAAAATAGACATTTGGAACTTCTTTGCTAACTACGCATAATTATATGCCTTGAATGTATTCCATTGTTCGACCAGCTAACCAATGATTTTCTGGTAATACAGATGTAGAAAATATGCACAAAAGCATTTTCTTCTGATGTCCAATAGCGGGTCATGAGAAAACACGAATTTTCATGAAAAGTTATTGCAATTTGCAATAAATAAAGAACTGACACTTTTCAGTCACATCTTCAATGATTATTGTAGACTAGTGTAGGAGCTTTTCGAATCTAAAGATAATAAAAGTTTGACAGAAAATGTTGGTTAAAACGTTTTGTTACCTGTAGTAGTCATTTTTACAATAAACTTGAGACTCTCTGAAAAAGCAGGATGATTCTGATTGAAGGCTTGTTGTGCATATTGAGCATCGCAAGCAGTCAGTGTGATATTAGTAGACCATTTACCTATACAAAACATTGAAAATCAATTGAAACAATCCAAAAAACAAGAAAATACGGTTAGTCATTATTTACTAATATAAATTACCTCGAAAATGAACTGAAATAAGAAATAATTGAACAAGAACGAACTAACGGAACAAGAAATAATTGTGATTTGGATTTAAGTGGTTTGGTTATTTTTATCACACCTAATCATAAAATTTCATAAATCAACAACTTACTTGTAATAGAAATCTGTCGCATATTTTGTCGTGGCATGTGGAGCACATAGCTTCCGCCTGTAAGAAAAAATCGAAATTAATTATTTTGTTGGTATTCAGTTTTCATTAGATCAGAATACTGCGTACTTCTTAGATTTTCATTTCCAGCAATTCATTGTGATTTGCTGTATTCTGATTTGTTGCAATTGGCTACACAATCATCGCGCATCTCACATGTTCATATTTTTATGAGATCTATTCTTGTAATGTCAAGTTATGGTAAATAATTGTTACTGGAATCATCTTCAAATTGTACGATCTGTTCCACATATCATGCATTAAAAATAGTAATGTAGAATTAGAAATAATAATGTGTTTGTAAAGAAAACATTTTAGAAAAACATCATCTTTGAACCTTCGTTCATTACTTGCATTATGCATAAGTGTTAAATATGCCGCAAGTCCAAATCCATACTTCACTTCCCTCGATATTACTATAAGAACTAGCCCGAAGTGAAGAGAAGACAGAGAGCAAGTGCATAAAGTGTTTTGCCTACGTGTAAGTAAGTACGTATGGTCGATGGACCCCCGTGGACATTTCCATCAGCCAGAGCCACGCGTCTCACAATAGGGACTCCACATACAATTGTCTTACGATCTACAATACCCGAAGCATATACTCCACAGTAAATGGACACAAAAGGCCCAAGGTGAACTAAGAGACTGATTTTCTCTGTGTATACTGTTCCTGCTTCAGCTATGAGCTACGGTTTCATTATGATGACAATGAGTACCTACCACATTATCAGCTAAACCGGCATCAACCCAAAGAATCCCCACATACTAACTTTAGAAAATGATGCATGCTATTATGTACCCATTATTGCAAATAAGCATAATGTATCAACAGACACAATAGGAAAAGCTATTACTTACTAGTCCTACTACTTACTTTTCTTAATTTCACCATTTCACATTAACACAGAATTTCCTGTTAGGATAAATGAGACTTAACTTACAGTCGGATCATTGATCGTGCTCTGATAACTCTGATTATGTGGGAAATGGAATGATTAACAGGGAAAAGAAATCGTATCAGTTCAATATTCACATTTTTAATGAATAAACTTAAAACAGTGTTTGTGGTATTATGTACCTACTACGACATGTCCGGTAAATTGCTGAATATTAAATGCATGCGTATAAGACAAGTTTGCAACTTAGGGACAGTGGCAGATATTTATTAGGACTCAATTTATTCATCCTCACAATAATTACTGAGCAGAAAGCCCCAAATATAAAGCACCTTCAATATATTTTCATATTTAAAAGCAGAGATCGTATGTTTAGATTCATAAAACTAAGCTTCAGAAGTTCAGAACTACCTACAGGGTGTACATTGGTTTATAAGGGTCGCTATTTTTGATCTGGGGCTTTGGCGTGAAAGGATTAGGTGCATGGGAGCTATTACTATTTATATAGCGGAGAATACATAGGCATATTATGATATTATAATTAATGGGATTTATTAATTGATTTTTTATGAGACTCTTCCTCGCTCATCTTCACCTACTGTGGCTATGATGAACCGAAATGTAACTCACTCTCACTGAAATCTTCTTCGGTAGCTTCAAACAAATGATGTTCTCACCACGAGCACATTTTTTCAGCTTTCGGATCATTTGAGATGGAGTTGCGGTAGGAGAGTAGCAAAGAAATAATAATCATCTCACTCAACTCCACTCGACATCACTAACTAAATGTGAACACTGCTTCTTTCCACATACACAACACAAAACACAACCTATCAAATCTTCAATATAACACAATACAGATATGCTACAATCTATTTACTCTACCACTACTGCATACTGTCGTTCTAAATTGTAAAGAACGAATTTTATATGACTCCATACACGAAATACAATCCATTGTACGTCCGATGAGATTTTAGTGCCGTATTAATTGCATATTAGTAATTAATCACCTGGACTGGACCACAACAAAGCAGAACAGTCTAACGTGCTCCTGGGGAACATTCAACACAATTGAAAAAACTTGACCAACAAATAACTCATGAAGCTACTCCTGCTATATGGTATATTCGTATATCAATGATACGACACCCGAACCTTAGAGATTATAAGAAGCAAGAACACAAAGAGGATTAGTAAAAATATTATTAAGTGAGTTACCTATTAATTGTATCTCTATATAAAATATTTAGATGTTTGGGGCATTATAACTCGTAGCGTCAAAACAATAAAGGTACTTGTACTTGAAACCATTTGTTTGTTGTCTTGTGCATTTGTTATTCAGATGAAATGGGATGTGATGTATTGCATATCAAAAGATACAGCACGTCTCACCTTCCCTTGGCACGTTGTATTCGACATTAGTGCATTATTAGTCATTACACGGATTTATTCGCTAATAAAAAGTTTAGCGGCTCTCTTCAAGAAACTCTGCTTACAAAATGTACACAATGGAAGAGAACAGAAGAAAACAGACTCCACACACACGACCACGAGCTATTCACAAACTTTTTATAACTCTGATTCCTAGCTGATAAGATTTAAGTACTTTTTTAATATCAGAAACTCAGCAGGAGCTCCAGTTATTATGATCTTCATTCCGTCTACGGATACCCATATGTTCTCTCTTCACTCTTTTTACATGCAAGATCTTACCACGGAGCTAATTCAGCAAGAAAAGTTATAATGAAATACAATTGACTGTTTTCTCACTATAATTCGTGAATCTCAGCGGATAAATTATTTACACAATATTTTACCTATGATATTAGTAATTACGATTTAGCAATTAGTTGCTTTTTTCATCTGGAAATTGACGGAGACGAAGACCAATAGATGTTTGAGTTTAGTAAAGTATATGGTATTATATGGGTAGGCATTGGCAGTTACATTATTATTCGCAATATTTTCAATGTTCCTATTAAAATAAAACGTTTTAGCGCTTTTTCACTCTATTTATAATATTAATATGATTTGGTAGCAATGTTGAAACAGATGATGCAACAGTGGGAATATTTTTTCGGGGTGTTGGACAATTTGCCAAATGGTACATCAAGTGTTTTAGATTATGGAAAGGACATTATTTCGCATGATCCGCTACTCTGTACTATCAACAAAGTGTAAGTGTGTAAGTAAATAGAGTAAAACTAAAAAATATTCTGGAGTAATGAGAAAAGATTTTTTAAAGAACCATTTTCACAAAATAATTCATATAAAAGCACGACTAGAAGTAAATACCCCATAAAATGACTTATTTACAATATAAATTAGGTTATCAGGCCTTTTGATCTAAGTTGTGACTGAATTGAAATGGGTTTTTCAATGTAAAAGGATCGTTGCACGCACGAATTAAAAGAAGTAGACAATAGTTAGCTCAATTCCCTTACTTTTGACTTGAAAAGCAGAGCAGAGCAGAGAAAAGTAAGTCACTCCTATAATATGGCCTAGCTAAAAGTGTAGCACGAATAATAGCTCCGTCTAAAGTAAAGTAGATGTCATGTGTCGTAGTCATGATGTTGAGTGTTGTTTTTGATAATATAATATTCTCATGGCTTTTGTATGGGTAGTAGTGCCATAATTAGAAAAGAGAGCCAAGCACGATTAAGGGCAGGTCCAATCAGAACTGCCGACTGTAGCCAAAGTGGCATGAATTCAAGTCGCCGTGTAGTTGTGAACTTCTTTGAAATTGCATCGGGTAGAGAGACGAACGAAATGCACTTGAGAGTAGTAGTGGTGTATTTAAGAGTGAACCCATATTTAGTGCACTCCACTGAACCGAACAATAAGTTGCTACCACACCTTAGCTATTGAGAGCTGTGTCTATACAACAGAAACTATATAGTCCCTGATTTGTATACAGCCTGTCCTTATATACATGTATATTGGCGTACTTAACAAATAGATTCTATTTTCACGCAGACCACGTTTACATAATAGTTATTTGCTCCCTAGTTGATATATTTCGGTTATTATTATAGCCTCTATTTGTATTTAGCTAAGTTGGGAACAAGTTCGCATAAATCTCGTCAGTGCAGGCAGGAGTCGTGACTTTAGTAGGCTTAACCTCAATAGACAGAAGGTTAGTCACTAAACGACAGAGGACTACGCAATAGATTATTATGCATTGTATGTGCTTACAATGTGTCAAATGTCTCCACGATATATAAACTCTATGTCTGAACAGTAAATAAGTGAGTAAAAGGGCACGAGGGAGCCCTTCCTCTCCACATTACACATGTAATAATCTGCATTTTGCCGAGTTCGTGCGCGACAGAAGCTGAATACATTATTCCCATAGAAAACTCCTTACTATATTCATTATTTGTGTAGTAGTATGGATAAGTCCCTGGATAGATACTGTAAATAGATAGAGAGAGAGATGTATTTACTAATAGTATAGTTAAATAGAACTGCAATCTGGCACAACAGGCTTTCTCTCCATTTCAAAGGGTCTCTGTGTGTGCAAGAGAGGAAAGTGTGATTGGGATGGAGGAGCGCGTGCGAATGGAGAAGTGGTCAATGATCCATGAAGTGCCTTTTGAAGGAGACTTCATAGAAAAGAGGATTTTCATGAACCTCAAATAATACCTCAGAGAGAGTTTTGTTCTCCTCCACTTTACAAAACTGTCCATTCAATTCAAGTTAACATTAACACAACAGATCCCAATCGGACCTAGACCTAATAAACTAGGACTTTACCTATTTAACTCAGATTTTTGCCACAGAGTCCAAAGGCATCTCCCTCGAATATACTGTAACTCTCAGGAATAGTAAATAATACAAAGAGCTAAAGTCAATCGCGGCTCCTACAAATTTGGGGCATGAGGAATTGTCCTCTCGTGAATGTCCTTTCCTTTTCCGATAAGTTGTTTCTTTATGGAATGGAATCCAAGTGGAAAAAGTTCGGGAGGCCTTCTTTCCTAAATCTCTACTTGAAAATATTATTTCCCTTTTTCTTTTGTATGCCTTATAGCAAGTTGCTGTCATATAAAGAGCACCACAACACCTTAAAATAATCTACTTATATACTTAAGAGATAAAGAGATTTTCTTACCACCACTCCTATTTCACTAAACTAACAATCAGAGTCAAGAGAGCCACTACTACTATACATTTCATGTTTAAAGGACCTACCTAGCTTCATTTTACATCTCAGACATAATACACTCAAAGTACTTTGAATAAAAGTACAAATATACTTTCTGTACACTTATACATCTGTACAGAGAAAAACACGTTTTAGAATGGAGTAGGTAGTGGCAGTTAATAATATGTAGGTACATGATAATAATATGGACATGTTGTTATTAAGCACCTACTCAGAGTATCACCAAAGTTGTTATCTTTTAAAACTTTGCTAGTGCTGTCAACTAAGATCATTATGGACTTCTGGAATGGCACAAGTAGAAAGGAAAGGTAGAGTCAATTCACTAACTTCGCCTCACCAGCTCAACTCAATGAAGAAACAAGAAATATACATCAAACAGAAAGCAAAAGTCAAACCTGAAAAGGTAAGTCAGACCAAACCAGGCTGTAGCATAAGCGCCTTGTACTTTTGTGCTATAGAAATACACGACAGTCGGAATATAATGAAATGAATGAGACTGTAAAAGCTACGGTTTGTTCATGGGTTGTCACCTTTTGTCCCTGCCTTGTTCTTGCTCATGTTCAATAGACATTCTCAAAGGGCATTGCATTTCATTGCATCCAATACACATTGCATATATTCACAATGATTTACCACTGTGTGTAGGATCTGATATAGGATTTATCAACCACCGAAGCTAAGTTTAATAAATTACTATTATATAATATTATAGTGTCTGCAGATTTGTATCCTGAGGTATTTATATTTTATAGGTATCTACGTGTGTAGATAGTAATCCTTGATCTAAGGCGCACGATGAACAGACTTGCCAACCCTACCTACTAAAGCAGATTTATTTATTTATATGCATGATTCACTTTTGTCCATTAACATACATGAACTCTGATCTTGTAACATTTAGTAGGTGTGGTGTTTATATAGAAGCGTAAAATAACTTCTCTGCTTCACCACACTTTTTGGCATATTATGAAGGAATTACATTGTTCATGTGGTGATCAAGGGCTTTGAATTTATGGGGGCTCATGGATCCAATACAAAGCCAAAGCATAGTACATTCGAGCGCAAGTGGATGAATGAGAATCAAAAAGTAAGCACTTTTTGCACAAAAACTATATTATCTGTATTTTCATAATATCATTCATATTTTCATATTACACGCTACCCGGGTTTTCATTTATGGGGATTATTTTTTCATTCTTCCACAATATTAGATTGCACTCTGCTAAGTAAGCAATTAAAGACTGTTACTCAGTATATACTGATATAATATAGTACTTCTATTACCCTTGCTTATGGAATGAAGCATAGGAGCTGTGTCTGACTTTCTGAAAATTTTATTAACATGAGTTTTCACGAGTCGAATGACGACATTGGTCTACTTCTGGTTATGATTGTGACTGCATTTAGTTACCGAAAGGAAATGGAACATATATGGAAAGTTACATATAAATACGTCTGAAAAGTAAACGAATTTTTTATTTCATCGGTTTCCTACATTATTATATATAGTGCAATCCTACACTGCACGTCATAATGATCGCATCGCAATCAGCAAACTGTTATGCTAACATCATTTTCAGAGAAGTCCTGAAAAACAACACTGTGGAGTTTATCGATGCTGATAGATAAGCTTCAAAAATCAGTTGGATTTTCTTCCAAGGATAAATTGCGGTTTATTGGCTTCCTCGAATGGTAAACAGAGGAGAGGAGAGCTTAATTTTATTAGATTTAATACCAACAGTATAATATCACTGTACAATGTGTACTGTGTACTCACATAATATACTCCGCATGTCCAAGTGAATTATCTCATAATTTTCAAGACTACACGAAAAAAATAAGGAAAAAAATCATTCTAGACGTAGGTAGGTACTGCGAGATACCTAGGTGCACATAATTATTACTGCATAAGGTAAGTGAGTGGCTTACCTCGAATTAACACTGTACAAACAAAGATTCTACTATCGTGAAGGTCAATTAACGATGTGGCTAATTATAGATGAGCAAGATAAGTGGCTTAGGAAATTGAAACTAATTTCTGTGTGATTTATGCTTAATTGATTCTTAAGGTCAACTGTTTATGAGATTTAGCACGTAACGTAACCATCTGAGTAAATGCTGTTTCTAGTTAGTTGTAATACTTGTAGTTGTTTATGGCTGAGTTGAGTACTGAGCATATACGTTCAACGTTACAACAAGCGCATATCAAACTGCTTCAAAAATTTTCCACTGCATTTCCAAAAAACCACATTTCACTATATGTATAGAGTATTTTAACCATTTAAATTGCTGGGATATGATTGGGTAAAGCTACATGCTAATGGTGCAATCTGAATCTGATCCGACAATAATCAAAAACATAAGTACCACTTACATACTATAACAAAATATATAATCCTGAGTAAAAATAAGTAACCATTAAATTGATGTACGTGAAATTGGAAAATAGGGGTATCATATGTAACAACCGGATTCGGATACATAGTTCGAGATTCGTTTTGCAAATATTTATCAGGGAAATATGCATAAACGTACACAGGAACTGTAATCTCCTTGCACCAATAATTTTAACAATCTGTAATTTATGTGACATAAAGGTGCCCTCTAATCTAAGGCTACCTTACATTTTATATATGCTCATTTTCAGTTGTAACACTTCTACAATTACCTGCTTCAAACGTTAGACAACTTCTCGCTTTTGCTAGCACAACTGTTCATAAGATTACTATTTGTGATTTTGGTGGATTTAAATGGCAATATGGCAGTATCAAATTGAGGACATTGAGCTATTTGCTAACTAATCCAATATTATATGTACATAGCGAATGTAATTTCGAATTCTTATTAATCGGATAATGAGATAAGTAATAAAGAGTTTCGTTTTCTCAGGATCAAATGTTGAATGCAGTCATTACGGTATCAAATAGTGAATAGTGTTTCTTTGAATTAGTTATGTCAATAAGACATTATTGAGTACAAACGTTTTGATTTAAAATTGCTTAAAATGCCAGACACATATCAAAGGATAAAAAATTTGATAACTGAATTATACGAATCGTATGAGTATGTATGTGTATCTTTAGAATTTTAGACCACTTAAACTTCAGAAATAAGACAGATCAGCCAGAGATAATTTATTTCTAGACATCCAATTTTACACAAGCTAATAATTCCATAATTTTCAATAGACTAACTAGCAATTGAATCCTGTATGAATAAAATAAGTTTAAAGGTTCAATTTCAGTCTGTGTAGAGGTAATTGAAGAAATTCATACATAGAACCACATACAAGTGCTTATATAATACGATTATGTAGTTGACAGAGAAGATCTGAAGTGATTAAAGATTAATTCGGTTGACAAAATGTGAATGGAGTGTGTAGAGTGAGTTAAAATAATAATTCGCAAAGGAAAGTAAATAAGTAAAGAGAGAAATGTGAAATTACCTTCATTTTCGATCCAAAAGTTGCCAATTTCACGGATACACCTGGGTAATCAAAGTGAAGGGTTTATACTATAATAACAGAACGAGGGTAGGTGAGCATATTAAAACTGGAGGCGGATGAACAACCGTCGAGAATCTCAGCCACAAACTGACTGGGAACAAGTTAAGACGAAGGGAAGGCACATTGGGCCAGGCGAGTCTCTTCTATCCATTGAGTTCTATTGGCGTGAGAAAGGACGACTGGGGCGGAGTGCTGGCAACTCTAGCCCTTCCCGACTTTCATACAAGCTGATCAGCATGGGAATCGTGACTGACGAGAGATCGGGACTACATGAAAAAATACATTTTTTTCATCTACCGATACACACAGTCTACACACACAGCGTCTACATACTTATGCTTCTTGCAGGCATTACCATCGTATACACACACATACATCCTAGACGTCTCTTTATTTACTTGCTACTTGCCTTTTGGCGTTAGATCCGATGCTCTCCTTGCATTACAAACTCTATTGTATATATTCACATAATATATAACACCTATATATCACTATTATAGTCATATATTTATATGCACTACATTAGAAGAACAAATAC
>JABASI010006241.1:0-11122 GCA_019776505.1 Tomocerus nigrus
CAAGTAGAGCAAATACGCCAATCCAGCATCATATTGGCAAGTGTCTGCTATAAATACCAAGAATGTCACGTCACGACAAGACAGAAATTCTGATACGAACTACGAACCGATGAAATGTTCAATAGTTACTAAAAACAAAGCAATAAATAGGCAATTTTGTTAGGACGACGGGATGACAGTCCAGCAACCCACCCACTACTACCCATCTACACTACAACCACCCAGCCTACTTCTACTACCTACCTACCTATTTGTGCCATCCAGCCATACTTTAAATAGGTACCCATAATAAAGAGCCCAAGAAGAAGAGTATAAAAACAGTTTGCTTTTGCTTCAACTTGTACAGCACCTTCGACTGTGCAATTCCAGTCATATATTATAGCTAAGTAATAGGTATCTATAATAGAACTCCACTAGACTACATCAATCACAACATTCACAACAGGAGAACAGTATCTAACGCCTAGCTGTGCTATTATATAAAATAAAATGCAAGTGAGAATCTCCGTCCTACATTCGTCCTCCCAGCCAGCCCATTTCACTCTTCTTCACGTCAACTCATCCCAACAACGAACGCGAGTCAAGTAAAACTCACGACAACTTTAACTTGGGCACAATCTAGTCTGAAAAGTCTGACTGATCTTCCTTTCCTATCTCCTCCGTCCTTTACTACTAAAACTCCTAGAGAGAAGGTTCACTTGACTTTGACTTGCTTGCATCTTCTTGGCTCATGGAGTCAGACTTTGTGTGCCATTCTCCATCTTTCATTTTCATCCTTATCTAAAGTATCCCAAGGCAGGCAAAGGGAATCTAAAGGACCAAATAATATCAGCGCCACTAACCAATGCAAGAAGTCAAATCAAAATCTTTCTTGCCACAGACTGCAGTAGCATTCATTAATTTCCACAACTCACAATAATCTCATCACAATCAGCAAGGTTCCTCAACACGTCCATGACGCTTGGCAATGCATAAATATGTTGAAATAATATTACAGTCAAGCAGTCAGTCAGCCAGTGGTGGGATTTCTAGTGCGAACTAACAACGTCCTAACATCATGCCCAGCAGCCAACCCAGGCTGCCGCTCTCAACAGCTCTGAAGAATCTTCAGCAACCTTCACTTTGTACTTCTTCAACATCTCCGACTCTGCTCATTTATTTCCATCGCCTTCCTTTCCATGCATCCCTTCACTTTACACACTACACATGGTACGATGGTATGACTAGCTATGCATGCTACTCACAAAACCACAAGAAACCCCAACTGTCCATTGCATCTTACCATCCACATAAGTAATTATTACATTGCTTTGCAAAATTGCAAATATATTAAAGCATATAGTAGCATATATTATATTAGGTATATGCAATAATATACGCACGTATCTTTGCACAATTCATCTACATTATGACTATATCTGTATTTACTATATTTACTATATGGTAGAACAGTGGGAAGAACTTTTCCACAGTATAGCTAGCACTACTACCACTACCCCATCACGGTCAACCAGCCTGACCTCAGTGACCTCTTATACAAATACATTATCCAGCCAGATTATATTTATTTCTCACATGCCCACATAATAATATGCATTATATTATCTAACATAATATTAATTTTCTCCTAGTATATTATAGCATTTTTACTATTACTAAATAGAAATACCTACGTCTTAACTTTTTAAATAGATCTGCTTTAACTAAGGTGCAGTGACAGTGAATATACGTCTCATTCCACAACTCCAGGTTACGTATTTCCCAGCAAGACAATGTTGTGAGTCTTGTGAGGAGAGTTCTGAAAGTCGACATTGGTGGGACAGTTCAGTCAGGATTAAGTATATTAATTAATTAGCATCATTTAGCAATTTATCAGATGTAGCAGAGGGTGGTTTCTTAAATGCTGATGGACGATTGTTAATTAATTATGTAGGCCAGTGAGTGAGTGAGCTAAGCTTATCTGGAGTTCCTTTCTTTCCTACTCCAAAAGTTAGTTGACAAGATTTCTAATGCGACGCGACAGTCTGAACAGATTGTTTGACTTGACTGACTGTGAGACACAGTCAAGTCCGGGTATAGTGCAAAAAGAAGAACAATTCGAGCATTATTAGCAGGACAGGACAGGAAAAGCTAAATAGATACACACACAAGTGGGAAAGAAGTCGTTTGTGCTGAGCAGAAACTTGGTGTGCGTATTCTTGTGAATGTGAGACAGAGCTGACACAACAAAGAGAAGACACTTCCATTCTTAAATTGTTAAGGAGGAGGAATGAGGCGAAGACCACAGCAGCAGCAGCCAAGCCAAGTTCTTTGCTTGCGTAGCGTAGTCGCCAACAACTGAGCAACGAAGTTTTGAGGAGCAAAAACGGCGTATGGGAGTTGCCCACCTACCGATCCAGCTGCTCCTGCTGACGTTGCTGTTGCCACACCAGCTACCCAACAAACAGCCTAGTAGCCTAACCAAAAGGCAAAGTCGATGAAGCCAAAGCCTTGCCAGCCAGCCCTAAGCTAAATTTAGATCCTAACTAAAGACAATACAGGAGACATGCTCGCCAATACATTAACAACATTCTGTTTCACTTCTCAGACCTCACTCCTGAAGACCCAGAAGAAGAAGCACTTCAAAGCAAACAAATAACTTACTCAGGCCATTCCTATCTGTCTGCATAATATCCCACTAGTACTGGTAACTAGTAGGTAGCTAGGTAGCTTCATCCTCTCTCCTTCACTCAACTCTCTTTCATCAGCCCTTGCCAGCTAGGCGTCTTTTCCAAGAAGATAATCACTGCGAGAAATGGGAATAAAGACGCTAAATACAAACTTTGCCTTAGATAGATTCCTTAGTATCATAGTATCCTATCCAGATCCAGAGATCTATACGACAAGACCACATCATAACGACTTTCCCTCTTTTCTTCCCACACTTCCTTCCAAAATCATAAAACACAAACCGTTTTTAATATTCCACGTTCCAATGAAATAAGAAACAGAGACACACAGACACCAGGCCCCGTATATACATAGATCTGTCTTTGTATATATTGCTTCCGGTTAATTAGCGGTTTTCTTCTTTCCAAAGACTGCCAGAGCCACATACTTATAGACAGCGAAAATGAAAACACTCCGTTGCCTTGAATGTAAATTAAAAATACAATAGCAGCACACCCTTTTTCACTTCATGCAATTTCAATACGGAAATCGAAATGAAACATTTTAAAATGCTAGATGCTAAAACCACTAGGGTCCTAATTGGAAATCAGTTTCTCAGTTTCCTGTCCTGATTAGAGTGAGTCTGCAGTTTTACACACTTCAAAAATTATCCAAGACCAGGAATTAACCTAACAATACCTACTTATATAACCTACCTATATACATAATGTTAGTGTGCTTTCATAACTTCAATGATTTCGAAGTTCCATTTGAGTGCTGAGACAATTTAATTACACTATACCACAATACCACGGCCACGCAGAAAGTGTAAATGGTAACCCATCCTAAATTAATTAAATTCCGGGAACTCTGGCGAGTGACATCTTTGTCAATTCTTACTTAGTAGTTAGTATTCAGTATTCATTCAGCTTTTTGTTTTGGGTCTTGTCATTCTTCATTTAGTCATATACCCAGAGCCACTGTAATAAATTCTGACAAGCCTAACCTAAGAACTAATTAGCTCTGTCTAATTAGTTAATTTTTGTAGAGAGCCTTATTAAAACATTCTTTGTGCCTTGCCTTGATACTTAGTGATGGCAAATTAAGGGCCATGGGCAAATACAGTCAACTGAAGAACTGCACCAATCAAGAAATCAGAAATCATCACGCAGAATACAAAATGGAAATGAAATGCTTGAACATGAGACGACTTGATTACTCGACCTCAGTTCAGTCACTTTTTTATATGTATCTCGACTTTTCTAACGATCTCTAAATGCATAATAAAATATATATCATAATCTCCTAGTATACATAAGAATGAAAATAAAAAGATAAGACAATAGACAAAATACATTTATAAGAGAAATGGTTTAATGGGTTATTTACAAAAGTTGCTATTTCTTATCTGCAAAACATTTCTCTCTCTCCAGAGTGATGGTCATATCATAAATTAGCGTAAAATATTACACTATTTTTGCTTTTAATAACAGTTTATGAGTTAGTGCAGTTCCATTTTGAAATCCACCTAAAGATTTCATGGTAGAAGAACAACTTCGAGAATTAAAACTTCTGATACTGAATACTGACGCCTTCAAAGAATGAGTCGACCTCCAAGAGCACTACATGAAGGAATTTAAATACCGCACCGGCAGGGTATGGCAACACCGATGCACTTATGTGTAAGTGTAAGTCTACCAAATGGAATCCGTTGACCACTAGAGCGACCATTCGGGGGCGTCCATTGCTCGCTCTTAGGTACTCTCTTATATTTTTATCGATTAGTAGCAAAGCTTGACCTGACACTGCGGTTTGTGATACCCAGAACACTAAAAGATGAAAGAGCAGAGAAAGAAAATGTTCCTGATTCGTGTCCGTCTATTAGTATACGGTTGTCTACCATAACTACCTACCTAAATTCCATTTCGCTCTAATTCCATCTAGCATGTTTCTACTCCAATCCATCCTACTCCAATCAATATCAATCTTGTCAACTTACACGATCAAAACATCGGGACGGATTTTCTATTACGGAAACAGAGACTTGCAAAGTTGCACCGTCGTCACTTGTGACTTGTCAACTTTTCCCTGACATCTTTTTTATTATTTCCCCAAACCGTCAAATCTGTTTTTGTCAATAGCGACGTAATGATTTCTGTCAATAGCGTCATTAATATCATATTTGAAGTCCAATATAAAAAATACACAAAATTCGACCCACTACACAGTTAGCTCATATGGGAAAGCAATGTCCAAAAACCCAGACACATTTCATCTCAATCATCTCGTTAGTTGTGAATTCTCCTGTACTACATAGGGTTAAGTTTTAGTTATATACAATTCATAAAAGCCCTAGTTTTCAATTTGAACCTTCCTAAGTGACTAGAACGCAATTTATACCCTTCGTGTGACTTCTCTGACACTTAGAAGTCTAAAAAGAAGTTAAGTCTCATTTTAAGTCATTTTCCAAAGCATATTGCATAGAGCTTCAAAAGTTTAATTAAATGTAATATAAAAAGAAGACACAATGATCCAAATAATGCCACAATAATAGGAATCCTCCTCCTCCTCCTAGTAAGGTGACAAATCAACTTGAAAATTAGTGTAAGAGAAGGATCAAAAATCATTATTAAATTTAGTGTTCCCTAGTTTCAGAGTGAAGTATTGCTGTAGAATTTCAAAGAGTAGCATGAACCAAAGAGATAGACATGAGTCGTCGCATCCTCGCATCATCAGAGTAGAGTAGTAGTAGTCCTTTCGTGTCTTATAATAGGATCCAAGGAAAAGGACGACGTATTAAGAGAGCAAAAGATTGAAGCCAAGGCTAAGACAGTGAGTAGCAGTCAGAGTCAGCAGTAGTAAACTAAAGAGTAAAAACTAGGCAAGAAAGAATTAGAGAGAGAGAGGGGCAGAGAGGACGACTAGGAATACAGAACGGACGAGAAGAAGGAGCAGAGCATAAACGAAGCATAGAAAAACGAAGAGCCAAGAACCAGGCAAAGAATCGAAAAAGAGAAGAAGAAAAGACCAGGAATTTTTGTGTCCCTCCCCTCCTCCTGGTCTGGTTATGGCTGGAATGGTAGAAGCTGCCTGCCTTGGCGTGGCGTTGGTTGGTGTCTGCAGACTGCTGCAGTAGCCAGCAAGCAGTTCATTCCAAGTCGAAAGTCGAAGGAAAGAAGAGGATGCCAAAGCTTGGCACTATCGAACGAAAGGAAGAAGAAGCTAAGCAGCAAGCTACTCAGTCAGGGGTTTCCCTATTCTTCTTCGACTACACTCAAACTCAACAACAAACTCAGTCATGGCTTACTTCGTCATATTCTTCGTTGTTGTTGCCACACTGCCAAAGTTTTCCTTGCCCTGCCTGCCACGCCACATGCCATACCATGCCACGCCATCATGTTCCACTGCTAACAACAACCAGCAACCAGCCAACCAACTTGAATCGAAACTCTTCGTAGAATAATAATTTACGTCTCTGCGCTCATTTGCGCTCTTGCCTGCACTACTGACACTGATGATGTGATAATAAATAGAAAAACCGTAGGTATCATAAAATGCACACTAAGGTCTCTACCATTAAAAACCCAGAGGAAAAAGGAAGTCCACAAGGAGATTCAATACTCAACTCTCATCAACACCTAGCGAGACTATCAACACGCTCTTTTTAAAAGTCTCAAGTAGAAGAAGAACCTCCAGTAAAAATCTTGGCTATAGCCTTGGTGAGTGTGAATCCTCCACTTCTCTATAAAAACCTACAACAGCCTACCTACGACGACCTACCTACCTGCTGAATTGATGAGAGAATCAGTTAATAGTTAATGTCATGTTCATTGTTCACTCTTTCTGCAATCAGCACAGGTAACGTAGTAAAGATAAGCCAGAGAGAGCTATAGCAGCAGCCAAGAGAAAAAGAACCTCGTCATATTCCCTATCTTTATCACGCCATCCCAACCAGAGATGCAGAGAACAAACAATGCAACGCACAGAATCTCATATTATTTTGTCGTAAGGTAGTAGTAGTAGGCTCTCCCAACAAAACAAGGGAATATAGGTGTAGAGAAGAAGGTATTGTTCGTTGATTAGGTGCCATCGTAGCCATGAGTTGGATATGACCAGCCAGCCGAGAGGATCGAGTAGAATATAGTTGTCAACATCCTCTGCTATCTCCAACTCAGGGTCATTTCATTACCATCAGAACACAATAACATCCCTACTTATTACTAAATTACTAATTCTCAGCCTGATCTCATGCTACTATTCGTTAGTCCATTATCTCTTCTCCCATTACTACCACCACCATCACACATGCGATGCAATCCGTCTATCCTTCTACCACCACCACCAACTACCAACTACCAACCACCGCCGAAGAATCGATTTCAGTCTACCTGCACGACGACCTACACACATGCATACGTAGTACGGTTACATCTATTATGAATTCCAATTCAATAGTCACTTCTACCACGCCAACTTAAATACGAAAACGGGAACTTTCCTGATTCTTCCACCATGCTCCGCACCAACATTAAGACGAATTGCTTTTACAGGCTGCGGCGGCGGGCGCAGTTCTTCATTTTCCGTCACCTTTAGAAGTTTAGGCGTAGCGTAGTAGAAAAAGACAGAGTGTTATTATAATGAAATGGAGTGGTGTATTTAGGTATATTCAGTATAGGGAAGTAGGGAGCCATAGGCAGGAGGAGCACCCAACCATTTTTGTCTTTGTCGTCAATTCCAATTTCCCTATTGATTATCTGGTTCACGGTTGAAAGTTGCCGTCTCGTCTCGGTCGCCATCCGCCAACTAAGCTCAAAGCTGCCTGGCAGAATGGCACTCAAATACTAAACCTCATCTGTTGGCCTACAAACTTAATAATGTCAAACTTATTTAATATTCCCCACTGCATAACTTCAGACAAATATCATTTGCTATGCTTGAGTTTATCAGTTTAAGGATGTCTGTCTCTGTTCCTCCGTCCTCCGCAGTCCGCAACCGGATACCACACTTTGCGTGGCTGGCTACAATCGTTTCTTATATAATTTCCGAGGGATTAGTGCCTTATTCCCTTCTGGCTCAACAAGAAAGGAGAAAGGGAGTGTAGT
Source organism: Tomocerus nigrus (assembly GCA_019776505.1). Lineage (NCBI taxonomy): Eukaryota > Metazoa > Arthropoda > Collembola > Entomobryomorpha > Tomoceridae > Tomocerus > Tomocerus nigrus. The sequence goes on from JABASI010006241.1 coordinate 7,752, forward strand.
AGTGCCCGCGATGCTTGTGTAATTCTACAATTTCCCATCTCATCCTCTCATTCCCCTTTGCATTCGTCGGGATGAGTGGATGAGCATGAGAAAGAAACAAAGCTGGACTCTGTGTGTTTTCTGATTGGTCTCTCTCTGGCTTTGCTGCAGTGCACAAAAGGAACGTTCGATGTTCCATGTGTGCGTAGTATTTAGTTGGCGTGTTGGTGATCAAAGCAGGTCCATCTGAATCATATTTATCTACCCGACCCTCGTATTTTTTCCCTTGGGGGAGTCGGAGCAGCAGCACAAATAGTCGCAGCTACAGCAACAACCAAGACTTGTCCCTGTCCGTCAATCACCATTCACTGTGTGATAGTATACACACCGAACCAAGTTCCTAACCACTACTACACATGTACATACTTCGCAGAAGAAGAAGAAGACCATGCATGTTCTTCCTCCTCTTATTCATATACAAATCTTTCGACTATGTGGAACAAGAGTACGTAATATAGCTAAAGTATAATATAATGTATGTATGTATGGGTAAAGGAGTATATAGGAGCAGCCGGGGAAGTGGATCCCCACTATTTCTACTCCGTAGACAACAACAGCATCATATCTACGTGTGCACAGAGCTTCACACCACGCCATGGCCAACTCCTCCATCCAACACGTCGCACTACGAGTCTACGAGAGTACCCACAGCCATTATCCCAACGTGTCCTTGTGCGGGGTTGTTTTTCTCGACTAACCACAGCTAACAAATCGACAAGAAGAACGTTCTCAGAATTGCGGCCTGCCTAACTAAGCAGTTGTCGTTGCAGCCCTAGATCCTTCTTGCAGTAGCAGCATCTACTACAGAAGAAGAGAGCATAGCATAGGTACCTGACAGTAAGTAAGAAGCTCAACACAACATCCTCCAGTCTCACTCCAATGGCATGTTTACAATTTTCTCATTTCTTCCGAACTCAATAATAATGAGCAAATACAATTTACTACGCTCTTAGGTTTCCTATACTTGAAACTCCCTTACATTTACTCAAATCAAATCCATGAAATGTCATGACATGGGCTCGTCATCGTCACATGTAGAGCTTACGTGGACTCTGGACCTACTTTCATTTCCCTTTTACTTGACACTTAACTTATCAGTGCATATATCAGCTCTTCATTTTTGCATACATTAAGATATTACATATACAAATGGTAAAAAAAGTTCTCCATTCAAGACTTAATGTATAGGGACACTTTCTTTTCTTCTTGATCGTTTCAGAATGATGAGGTAATGGGAGTTTTATGCACATAATGGAATCTTCTATATAGATAAGATAGAGATGTTATATGAAATGAGTTGGAGGAGTAGAAGAGAATGACTAGGTTCTCCAGTCTAATTCTTTCATCACCTCAATAGTAGTTCAGGCCGTCATGATTGGATTGCCATGCCATGGCATGGCATAAGGCATAAGACAAGGGATTGCTCGTGGAAAGTAGTAGATGGTGAATTGGTGAGGATGATGATGTGTGTGATACGTAATGCATTAGCCATCACTAGTAGAGCTGCGAGCAAGCTATGTAATCTAATGAGTTCACTATATTTCACTTGTTAGGTTAGATTTTCGAGTCCCATGCATCCTCCCTTCCCTCTTCGTCTTCCTTCCCCTTTTCATCCTTCTGCTGCTGCTGCTGTTGTGTCTATGTGATGTGATGTTGGTTGGGGTCTGCCTGCAGTGCTCCACTGCACATACAGCACACAAGCTCTAGAAAAAGAATCTATAGGAAAGGATGTCGGTTGACTCTCCGCCAGTGCAAAAGTGTGCCTACGGCGCGGCACAGCCAAAAAGAGACGTAACGGAAATACCATTCGGTGTCCAGAGAGCCTCGCCAACTCAGCAGAACCGAACACGTCAGAGAGGAAAAGAAGGGATCCACGACGCGACGGCTACTTACTAACTGCTAAAACCTTCCCTCGCTCACCCACACACTATTTCACTCGACGAGATAAGATAGGAAGGACATAGCCACTGATAGGATATAAAAGGACCGACCGACCGAGCGAGCGTCTCTACCACCACCATAAGTAGGTAAACCATGTGACGTGATGTATACATAGAATAATGACTCCAAATCCTATCCTTGCCTTGCTCTCTTTTGCTTTGATGCCCTTAGGAGTTAAACAAAGTGAACCATCCTTCTTCTTCCACATACACACACAATGAAAATACTACATCGTACAACAGCAAAGAAGAGCATGCAATAATAATATTAGGGCGGCTTTAGCACACAGTATTCAGGCATTATCCAATATCACGTGTAATAAATGAAAATAAGTGTCTACATTTATAACATGAAGTGAAGAAGAGAGATTCATCAGTCCACAAAACGAAAACAACCAACTTACATACACTGGGATAAAAGATGAAGAGCCAACGAAGCGTGTTCAAGTGACCGTACACTCATACTCACATACAATACCATCATATAGGTAACTACAGACTAAAAACAACGGAGTATCTTCTCAAAAAAGACCATTATTGGAATTGTTGCTCTTGCATTATCATCACACGCTTAGTACATCCTAGTAGATATCCTATAATATACCTGGAGAACTAAACACAGTTCCAGTCTCCATGCAGTTGCTCCAGAGAAACAAATCAAGTGATTCTTTCTGCTCCATGGATAGATAGAAAATAGAATGAATGCCCTTCTGGATGAATCTATGGAATGAAGGAAGAGGGGAAACAAATCTCCCAGACTTCTAGCTAATATAAAATCCCAAGATCAGCTCAAGCACACCAATCAATTTTGCCATTGTAACGACGCAACGTTTCGCTAGAATTCATTTTCGTCACAGCAGCGGCCGACACCGTCATTGCCCACTCATTCTCATTTCTACATTATTATTATTTCTGTTTCATCAACGGAACATTAGCACAGTCTCCTGAATATCTGTCACATATCCCGACTCTCCGTTTTCATAATCAGTCAGAGGGAATGGGAAGAGACAGAGGAGTGGTAGTGCCACCACCCAAACCGACAACCGACTCACCCAACGACCCATCGGTAGGAATCCCGGAGTCTCCGCGTGCAACGAAGCAATTCAGAGGCTACCCACGCCACAAGCAGGCAGACTAGAGCGGATCAATGCCAGTCGGTTCTTTCCTAGGCAGCAGCAGCAGCAGCGGCTCCCATTCCCATTTCATCCTCTCCACATGTAGGCTGAAACCGACAACAAGGAAAAACGATCGAGCTGCTACTACTGACTCCGTCCATGTCCACCAATTCCTCCTCTCCCCATTTTCATTAGAAGCAAAAGGCTCTCACAGAAGCGATGACTCAAGATGCCTGCCTGCCTGCCTCCCTGTATCGCCTGACTCTGCATTTGCAAA
>JABASI010006242.1:0-11119 GCA_019776505.1 Tomocerus nigrus
GACAGCTGGATTGAATTTCAACCTCTGCAAACTCCCATTACTTGAACCTTACAAACGACACATGCAAATAATCTGCAGTAACTGCTCTGCTGCCAGCCCCCTTCCTTGGTTAGAAAATGCATTTTAACTTATGTATAACCTGAGAGAAAAGATCTTGGTGTAGAATGTACGAGCTTTAACTACGAGTGTTTAGTTTGAAAGTTTGAACTACATTTTGCAGATCACAGAAATGATACCGGATATGAATAGAAATTAAAATATTTGTACAACTATACTATATATTACTGTGCCAGAAAATTCTTGCACATGAATTGTCCATCCAATACCTACCATTTACCTTATGCCAAAATCATATCTAGGTAAAACAGCAAATAAGTTTTGACAGAGGGTTTGGCGTTTGCAATTTGCAACAACTAATTTAATGGGCATCTCAAACGGTAAGATCAGTTTTAGCTGGCCCACTGGGGAGCTTATAGAATCACACATTCTCTCCATACGTATAGTATACGTCCGTCTGTACCATCTCACTTCAACTACTTCCATTATAATGCTGCTATCTTTATGCATGCTTTAAAAAAGAAAGTACCAATCTCTAACGCTTTTACTGCATGTCTTTGTGTCTTATCTCCCTATCATCTCCATATATGCCTTTGTGTGAGTTTTACTAGCAATATTAATGTCATTATTGTTAGATTTTCAAAATGTTGTGACCGCTTACCAGGGTGTACTCGTAAGTCATTGGGGTTATCCCGGCGCTTATATCTATGGTCGTAATGGTGTTATTTTAAAATTAATCGACAATAATAAATTCCTGGCTGGAAGAAAACGTAGGCATAGGTTCATTATTTATTAGTGTTAAACAATTTCTTACTCGTCCACTGTTTACCCTATGAGTATCTATTTGCCATGTAGCTAATGATATTTAATTTTTATTAGAGCTTACCACTGAACAGAAACTTTTGCCATTAGAAAAATTTGACGAAACTAACGAAATCTCACACAATCATGCAACTCAGATCAGACAATCAGAAAGCTTTTTTATTCTTGCTACTGATTTAGTGGGATGAGAGAAAAGCGGGTGGCAGGGTGTGTAAATGGTAAAGAAATGGAAAAAGTGTAACCTCGAAAACACCAATGCATCGGTCGAGGTTCCCACGAACACCTGCTTCCTCAATAACTTCCCGAATGGCTGCTACACTTGGAGTTTCTTCGGGTTCCACACCACCTCCTGGAATAATCCATTGATCCGAGTGTCTTGACGAAGACACGAGTAATACCTGTACATTTCCGATCACCATTCAATATGAATTTCATAATATTACTTTTAATACAGAATACAGACTACGTCGACAACGTCATAAATTGCAAGTCTATTATAACCGAAATTGATGTTAGCTAATTTCACAAAAGGTTCCATTATACAGAGCAATTCTTTTCTACTCCAATAAAATTTCTCAAGCTCGAAGCGTCGATAAAACATATCATGTAGGTAGGTACTGATGCCTGTGTGGGTGATAATTTTCCTAACAATATACATTCGGTTAATTGATTAATGATGGTCTACGAATCTGTCATTATATTTTGATGACCTCCTATTGTGCATTTGACTGCAAGTGACAGTAATCGCTTTCCTCTCCACTTTCCTTAGTTATGAAATGATATGGAAAATGCAGTAACTGCTCTGAAATTATACTAGGTATTAATGTTTACAAAAAGGATTAATGGGCTCAGTTTAGTTGATGTGTAGGAGTTGACTATAATATAATTTGAGTATAAATTCCAAGTAGTCACAGAACAAACAATTCTCTGTGTATGCATACACACGACTCGACAAGGCATAAAAGTATTACTGGCTGTGGCAGCCATGAAATTTCAATAGAATGCTTACACAGAAAATTACACAATGTGTGTCAGTGATAAATAAAACGTTACATAAGATAGATCACGTAAAGATAGAGCGCAAGCAAATTACATGCTACAATACACTAATTGAAAGAGACAAAAATAGTGAGTTTACTGAGGTTATTGAATACAAAGTCGTTTGTATGCAGACGTAGACGAGTATTTATCACTTTTATGACTCGCAGATAGCCGTCTAGACATAATAAGCTCAGCTCATTTTTTTTAAAGTAAATACCTGGCCCATGGAATTATATAAAAGTTACAGCAGAACCTGCACTACATTACATTACTGCTTATACTAGAGAAACTGTCTGATATCCTGAAAGTTGGAAAACAATTTTCATGGTGGAGGGTTCCACTTCAGCGGGTGAAGGTGAAAGTACTTTATGAAAAACGATTTCTCAGAAATATATTTTATTTGAAAATAACTTGGCTTAGAAGATTATGGCGATTTCTTTTTGAAATTTCCAATTCTTTGACCTAGTACCTCTACAGTACGACCTCTACAGCCTAAACGGCAGAACCGATTTTGACGGAATTACTAGGTACTTGACTTGACGGAACTACTTAAATAGTTTCACTCTCTCAAATGGAACCCTCCACCATGAAATTGTTTCCCGATCTTCAAGATATCAGATATAGTTTTTCACTAATGTGTGCCACAGCAGTAAAAAACAATAACGATTGATTCAATTGATTGAACTTAAATGACTAATGACCAATAAAAATTATTAAAAGGTATAATGTCCATTGTATGTAACCCACAAAAAAGGTGATTTAATTATTTATACTGTATACTGAACCTTGATCTCACATTCCCATTCAGTTTATTTAGTTAGTGCTATGCTATGCTAACTGCTAAACTATATACAAGTATGAATTGTATGAATATTTTTGTTGATTTGCATCTTTTGTTTGCTTATTAACACACCAAGCAAGGATTTAACGTACACTGTATTGTATGTACTCAACACTGCAGACTCTAACTCTACACTCACTATATAATGCATACTAATAAACGTCATATAAAAGGATTTTATATGAAATTATGTCGTTATATTAGTCAACATAAGACTTTCGTTGCCAACATTGCATTTTTAGACAGACCAGTAGATAGTGAAAAAGGGATGAGAATGCAGTTTTATATCACCTGTACAGACTGTGACTGTACTATATACTTACTTATCAAATTGGAAATTCCAAACTGATACATCTATGTATATTGCTCTGTTAGTATTATAGCAGATAATTTGCATTACGCTACGTACTAAGTTAGTGAGCTAGTGAGATACATTTACATAGGTAGACTACGATTTTTATTTGGTAAAAAGGAGAGAAAAGATAGCCTTAAAAGGTATTACGTATTAAAATTGATCTTACTTCAGACTCCAATTCATTTTTGACGCAAATACAAGCGGCTCTTTGCCGAAATCCTTCCTCGTCATAAATCCTCGTCGAATTAGGCTTTTCTTTCACCATTTTGCCTTTTAGTTGGATGTAGTAGCTTGGTAATAATAGAGAATACGATGATGATAATAATGTATGGATGACTTAATACTATGTGTCTAGGTATGACAGTTGTTATAGGTAGACTCGACTGGTATAAAGTACGTTAATATGTAAGACGAAGAGGATTTCGATGTAAACTCGGAGGTTTCTTCAGTTTTCTTTGAGTATACGAAGTAGCGTTAAAACTGTTGTTTATGTTTATATTTATGGAATCCCTTTTAGCACGTACACGAACTTTATAGTTGAGTAGATGATGATTCAATTGGATTTGGTAGATACTACCGCCTGGATAGATAGCAGTAGCTTGTTGCTTGCACGTTACGATGTCGTTATGTAGATATTTTGTATTTCGTATAGTATAATAAGTTGTTATGTTAGATCAGACTTGAGTCCTCTTCCCTGTCGTCTCGTCTAAAGAACTAAACGTATCTATAGTTGTCGAATTGAACACTGAAGAGTTTTACTATTTTACTATACGTAAAATGAAATTTTGAGTAAATGCCAGGAACTGTAAACCATTAAAATGCTGATGAGTATATGTGTAAGTATATAATGTGGCACAAAGTGAGTTGAAACTTCACCAAGAACTGTAACAACTAAAAGTTAGGTACTTCTGTTGAAATGTATGACGATACGATGTGCTACTGAATCAATTATGTATTAAGTATGAAGCGTTTAACTGAAGTTGCTGAAAAAGTATCTTAACTCAAAGATGAAGTCATCCCCGACGAAATGAAAGAGTTAAGTTGATGTCAATGTAATATATTAAGAGAGAGTGCATTAGCACTTTTAAACAAGATAGCGTACATACACAAATATTTTAACGATAGAGACTTTTTAGAAAAGTGCCAAAAAAACTTGAAGTTCAATTAGGCTTTCAACTTTCAACTCTCGTGAAAATGTGTTGACCTTTTAGTGTGTGTGAAGGAGAGGAAAGTGAATATGCGGGAGAAGAGAACTGAATGAACTGAAACTGTTTGACTGAATGAGTTAAATGATGTGGAAGGCTGCACTGTTGTCACAAACTCATAGCATTAAGGATGACGTCTCTGAATCGGAAAATAAGGAGGGGGATGCAGAAGGCAGAGGAGGGAAATAATAATTTTATTAATTAAGATGAGCAAAGGACGAGTGGGAGAGGAACGAGGTGACGATGTTCCAAGTTGCAGGAGTGATGGGGGTATTGATATTGAAGAACGACATGGTAATAATTAGTAGAATAAATGTTGTCTGTTGTACTGGTGATGATGGAGGATGAGTCTTGCTTCGTTGGGAGTGAGAGACGATCAACTTCCATAGGGGATTCTTGATCTCGTTGGCAGGAGAAAAGTTTTTGACGAGAGGGTTTACCACTTTTGGCAGGGCAGATCAGAATCGCTTTGGTCAAGTCGTCAGGAAAACAAGAACAAGACACGTTCTCTCTTATGTCGCTGGAAGAAGATACACCAATTGGGATTTCCTCACTACTACTCCTATTCACAGTACAACAGTAGCCATTGCTCTTACAGTTTGACACTACTAAGATTCTTTCCATGCTTTTTTCCCGCAGATCGAATTTCGATGCCTTTTCCTCTAGAACATTCAATTTTTGACTCACGCTGATATTGTGACATCCGAATAAAATCACTTTTTATAGTCAAGGCAGACGCTAAGGCAAAATTTCGACTCTCAATATTCAGTTCCTCCTCAAAGATTAATTCTCAGTAATTTGGATTTGCGTAGTTGTCTTTACGAAGTTCTCCAAACAGGAAAATTAAACTTGACCAGTTTTTACTCTCGTGTCCAAATTCCAAAGAATTATAATTCCTACACTACAACTTGTTACAATGCAGTCAGTCGCACTAGACCGCAAACATCAGAAGTGACAAAAACAAACTATCCGAACATTTTTTACTTTTCTAAACACAAGTTGCCCAAGATATGTTTATTATGTTATGCATTGGTCTTTTCAGCACACCCCTTTGGTTCAATGCACACACATTTACGGCCTAGTTTTTCTTGTTGGAGACAAGTTGTCGTACTTTTTTTGCAATGAGAACAGACACATTAATTGAGCATTCCCATTCAACTCACAGTCAGAATCTCAAAGGAATGTCACTTGAGTGTTTTTCTGTTACATGGAATTGGCTAACTTTAAAATTGCTAACATACTATTTAAGCGTTTTACGTTGTAGCCAATCTTAATTTCTCATTTGTCTGTTTTGAACATGGAGTGATGCACACTAAGGAGGCTTGGCCTTGAATTCAAGAATGTTTTCTGCTCTAAGAATTTATTTGATGGAAATATCAAGCAGTTGAACTATTATTGTTGTTCCTTTTATTTAGTAAGATTAGCACCTTTGATCTATAAACTTGTACTTATGTACACAGTTGTTTAAAACAACACATCAAGGAATCGAAATGTTTATATTACGTTGGATATAGAAATCTTTCTTTGCTATACTCGGTCACAGGATAAACCAAGAGACGAAGATTCCGTCTCAGCTTTGCCTTTGATGGAACCACTAATTAATTATTTCTGCCTCTTTTTTCTCTTCTTATATGAAGATAGACAGAGACGGAGCCAAGACAGGGAGCTCTTAACAGCCTCAGTTGATTAGTTTGAATAACCTTTCTTCTGGACTGATAATATTATGTTTAGAGGTCTTCCAATAATTCTATGGTTAGATTATAGCTTATAGTCCGTGACGTTGTTAGCATTGAATATTATGTGAAGATTATATTATTGGTAGGTGTGCCGCGGAAAATCCTTTAGAATTGAAAGCACGCCTGCTTTTATCGCAAGAGATGATGAGACGGGTTCGTAGTCGTCGTAAGTATCTCTTATTCTTGAAGCTTAGCTATGAATCTATAATTATAAAAATTCATCACATTTACTTTACTTTACCACCACAAAGTATATGCCACCACAACAACATCATATGCATATTTAAGTAGCATTATGTAAGTTTTTTTATACATTATGTAAATGCCTGTACTAAGAGTTAACTATTTTAAGCAGTGAATACACCTAACATTATTTAAACTGAGGAATAAATAGACTGCTTCAAGTTATGAACTAAAGACACCCAATGTATGTACCCTACTTATACTATATATATGTCAATACGTAAATGTAGAGCCACGACTATTTATTTTATATTATGCTTAACATAATATAGCAAATAAAGGCGTATATGGTATATAAATATGCGAACAATGAATGCAAAAGTCCAAAAGTACAACTTTGCTAAATATGGTCTTGTGATGAGGCTACTTTAACGTACATCATGTACCTTATTATGCACTAAAATCTAAGCACTCACTCCACCTGACTGTTACTCATACCACAAAAACTTGAACAATATTAACATAAGGAAAACCAACAATTGTAAACTAGACAAGATCGGGTTTCGCGTGTAACTTTTTATTACAGGCAGCTCACTGCAAATGACTGTCTAGCTTGCTTGAGACGTCTTCAAAATTCTTGCTTCTACTCATACTATACCCAACCAATCGAATCTTTTACGACGGGAGCACATTATAACAGTCATATCAACCCTTGCCATATTTATAGTGATGAGGCCCATCAGTTGCAATGAAATAAATGATAGTTTAATTTGTGCCTGAAACTATTCAATACTATATATTATAGGGCTGCATGGTACACATATCTTCATCCAAATATGAATAAAATTTTTGACATAAGTAATAGAGGACAGCGTACAGCACGTTGTAAAATACTTGATTAATCTTCAACACTTACTTCATTTTAGATTAGACACTAGCATTGCTATGAATTCTTTTGCTATGTAAATTATCGTATTATCATATATTTATCTTAAGAGTTTACACAGTTTAGTGAACCACTCATAATATGACTTGGCGTCATTTCAGTTTCACTATTTAACGTCTTTATACTTTGTGTCTCGATCTGTACGGAAACTCGATATGAGCATTACGTTTTAGATTGTATATGCCTAGGCACAGAAATAAGGATGTTTGCCGAATAATTTTGTACCTGAAAAAATATTTGTATACTTATGTTGAAGTACAGAAAACATCTGCCTGCCTACACTTGACTTCTGCAATCCCACTGCTCCACTAGCTAAGGATATAGTAAACATTCGTCGTCAGTTCCGTATTGATACCAGAAATAATCTTCATAAAAAATCGTTCAGTATTAGCTGGAATTTAACTTGCCAGAGTGGACCTTTTTTAAAATAATTTACAACTAGGGCTTCCTTTGAAGTGTTTACGCAAGAGAAAATATAAATTAGTAAATTACGATCATTCTAACTAACATAATTATTACATGAGTATGTGTAACTATCCATCACAAAAACATATTGTATTGTAAAACTTGCAGAATAAATACCTACCTACTTATAGTACACTATGTAAATCAAGAATATTATTTGGATCATTCCTTTCACTAACATCTGAAATATTGAAAGGTAACGCATAACGGTAGGACGCTAAGACATGTAGGACCCTTTAAAACACTTAAAACAGTATCACTGTTACGTCACAACAGGCTCACTGCTCTTCCCAACTGAGCGACAGGGCTCCTTATGTTTTCTTAACCTAGTCACTGGGAGATCCGCACATTACATTGTGAAAATATTACAAAGGTCAAATCGAAAAATAAATGTTAATACCGACACATTCGTGAACATTTTATATGTAAGCCTACTTCTATGGCATTTAAATGACAAACAAATACTGGCTCATACGTATACGCATAAAATCAATCTTACTAAGCAAAGTATTAAGAGAACAGTTTGCCCAATAAATATTTGGAATAGCTTTTGCGTGCTGAAATTATTGGCTAAAAATCTCACAAGTAATCATCCTAACTCATCCATGCTTTCCTTCAGCGCTCTAATATAGTAAAGGTGTGTTAATACTTATGTGTATTTGTGCCAACTAAAATGAGTTTGGCAGATAAACGTGCTCAGATATTGCGGCCATAATTAATAATTGCCCTTTGCACTTACATGGCCACACATATCTGCATAGCATAGTTATCTTCTACTACTATCACTACAACACAGCGATGGTGGATATTTTCTAATTAATGATATTATTATGAAAGTAGTTACGGGAAAATATTTGTCATAAAATTGAAAGTACTATTTATATGAGTATGTATATGTACTTAAGAGTATAAGGAATCAATAAGTTTAAAAACCTTTTCGTCAGAGGATCAATGGGACAGTTTCGAATTTGGTATGCTATTAACGTCCGTAAGTTGCAAGTGTGCTTATCTCTTTTGCAGAGTCGATAAAAAATCAGGCAACGTAATCACATCAGGGCATAGAAGGGCACAGTATTTTACAATCAGTCATAAATGATAATTTTCACTATAATTTTCCCAACAATAATGTTCAAAAAATAGTGTTATTAGTTTCTAGAGGAAATGGAGATAAAAATTGTAATTAGCAGCTTGTCACAGAATAGGTGTAAGTTTAGAAGGCGAGAAAACGAAGAGAGCACAAGCACGGAGAGGATTCTGTAATAACCTGCACAGTTTTTGCGACTGATTCTCTGAACGGGCAAATAAATACTGAACCAGTTAAAGACAAAACTCGGAATCTATCTACGATAGTCTTCTATCGTAAATAGTACGGTCACCTAAAATATCCTTGCAGATTGCAGAGAAGATTGCTATGCGAATGAGACGGGTATGGTAGTGTCTTATAAGTAGTTCCCTTGATAAGGAAGAGGAAAGATCGGCTCAGTTCGGTTTCTGTGATTCGAACGGAACGGACGAATGGGAGTTTCTCCGAAGATAAATATCGGCTGTTGACAACGGTTTGATACTGATTGAACCAAGTTATTGTTAAAGTATCGCGGAGATGAATGTATCGGTGGAGTGAGCTCAGTCAGAATATTGATGTCAATTTCGTTTAGGTATGTGCTTTTAGGCTGCACAGTGTACACTGTGCCGAAGTTGCAACTTTTGAAATAATGAGCAAGAACCGTAGGACACGGTGTTAGTCTTAAGTTTGATTTGATATGTGTAATGTTATTTAGCACTAGCTAGCACATAACATTCATACTCCAGAAGTGTGTATCCAATATTATCTAGGCTAGTGCTGAATTGAGTGAGCATGGGCAAAGAACATCTCCATTAGATTAGGTTAACAACGTAATAATACGTATACCTAGATAGGTTAAAATGTCGTGGTGTGTACTATGATATGAATATCATAATAATTATAGAGAATAATATGAAGGAGGAACGGAATAATTATATGTTCTATATCTCTCTATGTAGATGTATATTTTTGCAACTGTGTTTATAGTTGTGCCGATTGCGGATTTGCTGCCAAAAGCATTTTCCGACCGAAATCCCAATGCAATCCGACTTCATTCGATGTCTAACAGTCCAACACAACCAAAATTCAAAGTACATAGAACATGTATCGTATTATACAACATGATACATGTTTTGCAATATTTACTTTTGGTCAACACACTCTCAAGCTCTAGATTGGCAAATAATGTTCAGAAAGAAAACAGCTCAGTTAGTTAGAACTTTCTCCGATATTGTCTCTCAGAACTTGGCACAAAGTTTTTGCACAGTTTCGCAAGTCGACGAGAACAGTCACTGTGTGGTGCCAATAGTATGATAACTTCTGTTACGGCAACTGGATGGTGGTATGAAAACGGGACTATAACAGCTGTTACCTAGTTCCTATATGCTTTAGCTTTCAACACAATATCCTCTTGACTAGTCTTGACAGCATAGTACATTTACATCGACAACACATGATCCAAGTTTCTTTGGCTCGGCTGATCTATCTTGGTGTGCTGTTGCCAATACAATGTTGCCGATCTTCAACCGAGTTCAGCATAATGCACAACGGAGCTGTGCAAAATTTATTTTCAGAGAATAACGGGAGAAATCGATTTCCATGATGAAAAAGGCCGTGTAACAGACGAAAACTTTGTAATGGATGGGTCGGGTCGGGGTTTGCCTTGGCGCAGTAGCGAGATACCACCTTCGGACTTCGGAATTTTATTCCCCGGATTCCTCTCCGCATATACAACTGGAATTCTAAGGATGGAAACAGGCAACCAGAAAGAAAGACATGGCTATTGCTATATGTAACTACATAAAGCACAGGTACTACTAGACTAGGTACTACTAGTAGTAGGTGCACGGTGCACCCAGCAGCCTTATAGGATATTGAATCAAACAGGAAAATTGCTTAAATCTCACATAGATACATACACTTAAGAGTTCTTCGAGGAGCGCAAAACTCTATATTCCCACATTACCACTACTGCATTCATTCATAGTATTTCACTTCAGAAATTGGAAGTCTTCGTAGACTTTCTTAGAACAACTACGTTCTAATTGTTCTATATACTCAATAGGAATTAACAAACTTTGAAAATACAGTTTAAATTGTGCATAGTTTTTGCATATATGATTTTAGATCCTTGCGAAGTTCATGCACTGAACATTCAGCATAAAATTTTTGAAATTGGAGATATACTAGATATTACTTAAATATTTACTAACTGCCTTTTATATTTAGGTAGGAGAAAGCTTTTTACAAGCAATTTCCTTTCATTGCATCATCTTCGCTGCACCAAAATATTGCCACTGCTGAAACATTCTTACTGCTTTTGCAAAGAAAAAAATAATATTCTTTGAAATACATTCACCCAAATTCATAAGCTACAAAGTTACCATTTCGGCAATCATAATTAT
>JABASI010006243.1:0-11119 GCA_019776505.1 Tomocerus nigrus
GAAAATTGAGAGAGTGCAGGCAAGGACAGACTTACTACGAGATCTTATTCAGAGTAGCGTAGCTGATCTTTATAGGAATGTCCTATTTGTCTGTCTGACCGTCTGTCTGTCTCTGACGATAACCTTTTGAATGGATTGAGGTACGTCGTTCAAATTTTCTGTGTGCTATCTAGGCGTCTGTCGGACCACTAAATTCATAAATGGGATCACTTGGACAAGGTCAACTGGGTCATTCTGAAGTCATATCATGAACGCATTGAAATACATAGTTCAAATTTTGTACGCCTGCTACTACGGTCGAATGAAAGATTAAACACGAAAATGGGGTCAGTAGGCCAATGACGTAGTGTCATTCTAAGGTCATGTCAAAAACGAATCGGAATTTTTTGTTGAAACGTTGCGGAGACACAACTGTAACGTGTAATATGTATATTGGGTCAACGGGCCAAGGTCACCGTTGGCTCCAACGCTACTTGCATTATATCCATCTTTAATGGTTTATTCTTACAGAATTTTGTATACCTCGATCCCTATATTTATGTGCTTCAATTTCTACATTTTTACTGTATTAGAGTAGCTACTATTATTATTTTACATATCCCACAGAGAAAGTGGGAGAAAATGAAAGAAATTGATTGCAGAGAAAGTTTTTACATATAAACAGATTTTGCCGTTGCACAAGTAAGGGCAACTTTTTTCTTATTGTCGGAAGTCGGAAACGATTTCCTTTGCATTTTCCTCAATTCTTTGTGTTTTCCCCTCATTTTCATTCTTGACTATGGTAAATTAAAATGTTCAAGAGTTACATCATCATTTCTTTCACTATTGTATCATTTTGTCATAGAATGCGATTATTATTGTGAAATACCATAGTAGTTACAAGTGGTGGCATTTTCATGTCAATTTTACAGATACTAATGATTATGATACTCTAATTTTATGTGTTAATGACCTACTCTTAATTTCAATAAGGCTCAAATTAACGTCAAAAGAAATTCAGACATGGCGTCAGAAGGCAATTAATGATTTCTGATAAATGATGTCAAATGATTTTTACGAAAAATAATTAGAATTTTAATTGAAAATTTTAATTATCTTTCTACCATAGCAAAACTATGGTGCTTTAATACAATTACGAGTTTCCAACTAATTATAATTGCAATTCCGGTGGTTAATCCTAAAATGAACTCTTTGATACCTACAATTCCTTCGTTTCTTCTAATAAATTCATATAGTAAATTTGTTTTTTGTGCGAACTATTAGTAATACAAACAATAATGAAGTCATGTCTGTAAAATCCACAGCTTAAAAATAGGTATTTTGAAATTATTAATGGAATATTTCTTTTGTAATTAGGAAATTAATTAAACTACAGAGCTAAGCAATTTATTAGTCCCCGTTTGATCATTTCATCATACAAGATTTCTGTTTCTTGTCTTGTGACACGGGAAACATTCACCGATATGCTAAAGGCTAAATATGCGCCTAAAATCCGCCACATACGACATTACAAATATAGCTTTGACTTTCACTGAAAGTGAAAGTGGTGAACGTCTAATTTGCATTGAAATGCATGAAACAAATTTTGATGAGCTATTCTACGTAAAAATATGAGAAATGAAATTTACATGGTGAAATTTGAAATGCATGTTGCTTTGCTTTTGACGCACACTGTAGTTAGTGTAGTTGAAATATGTACTATCAAATATTATATGATGGCAGAATGGTTTTTGAGACGTATTATATTTAGCCTCCTTTTTCTGCAGATATTTAGACATTGCAGATCCAAAAAGATTGTTATTTACAGATGGCAGGAGAAAGGAAATGGGTTGTGAAATTCCAGTTTTGGAGTTAGGAGTCTGCGGACCAGTTGTAAGTTGCATAGAAAACGCAGTTTTCATATGCACTGGGAAAAGTAGAGCAGATTTTTGGGAAATTCTAAATTCTGAGAGAGTAATAACATAAGAGGATAGTAGTCCAGCTGAAGTCTGAACAAGGCCATTGAGATTGACATTGTGAAAAGAGAGTAGGTATTTGCTGTGTGCTGCTGTAGGATGGATAAAAGGACGAGTAAGGGAAAGGGGGAAAGAAGAAGCGAGGCATTTAATGTTGAATGTAATGCAAGGGCTTTTCAATGACCTGCGAAATGTTTGCCACAAAGCTGCGTAATACTGGCAGAACGACTTGGAGGATTTATGATGGGACTTGACTTGTCTTTGATATAATAGCACCGTCTGCGTATATTTATGGCGATGAGCGACCTAGGGCTTTCAAGCGACATACTATCAGATTCTTCCGACCATTCTACCTTGCACCACTATACCTACGTACAACCACTAGGCACCTATACCTACTAACGATAATAATACAGGGATGGCCCACTATTAAGTCCACATTTGACTTTCACCATGTAAATGACATTTATTCCTTTCATGCCTAAATAGAAAAATTGATCTTTCACAGCGCATTAAACTTTCACTTTTGTATTTGTAAATATTGCGTAAAACTGAAAGTGAAATTTCAATGCGTTGAAAAGGATGTGAAAAAATTTTGTGTCCTATTTAAGTATAGGCATAGCATGAAGAGACGAAATGTCATTTACATTGAGAAAGTGATAATTTATTCTCAACTCTGTACAGGGTAGCACAAAAGTAACTTACCATATGACTTTCTCCATGTAAATGGGATTATTTTAATTTATGGCTATATAGCTTTTCAAAACAATTCTCGTAATTTCTATCCCAATAGGGTTTCAAAGTAAAGTGAAAGTATTTTTTAGGAATGACGTAAAATATTGTGTTGTGCTATTTGAGGGTGAAAAGACGAAATGGCATTTACCTGGAGAAAGTCTAACGGCAAGTTACTTTTGAGCAACTCTGTACATTTTTAAGGTATGTAGTACAAGGTAGGAAATGAAGGTGCAATGTAAAGAGAAGCATTGCATACTTTTGATGACAGAGCTGGTGGTTTCTTTGCGGTAACATTTTCTCTTTCCGGAGAAAATTGTTTGTTTCCTTTTATATTGTCTATGAATGTTTGTCTGTTTTGAAGTGGGAAGAAGGGATAGAATTGACGGAGTGCAGTGAACGGATGATTTGATGTAATTGAGTTTGTTGGAGGAAAAACTCATTTCCATATTTGTAGGATATAAATAGAGGAATAAAATAAAAGGTAGACAAGTGGAGGAAGTTAATAGAGATGTTGTGTCAGTTGTGTAATAGTAAGAAAGGCGGGAGAGGGGTGGTGAAAGTGTTTGAGTTTGGAGAAAGGAGCTGTAACTGTTTAAATAAAAGTGTCTTGTATTACGGTGAAAGTGATAAAGAAAATGACAAAGTTTGTCTTTATTTTTAGTTTTATTATTACGAGGAGTGGGTTTGGTCCTTTGGATAGGAAATGAAGTTTTTACGATGCGTAGCAGCAGTAGGAAGAAGTATTGTGCATGAGTGGTACAAGTGTTATGTGGTTGAATAAGCGACAGAGTCACTGAATAGCCTTTAGCCAAAGGACGGGCGTCACGACAGTTGTCATTTCCTATTATTCAACTGTAAATAGCTTTTCTGTGTCTATAGCAGTGGATTTTGGAGTATACGTAGAAGGAGAAAGTAAAAAAGGCGGAAAGTGGGAAGAATAAAGTAAATTTTTATAGGGATGCCTGACTGTCTTGTCTCGGTTTGATTTTCTCCTCTCTTTCTATTCCTGCCAAACAGTTGACTTTTACAATTGAGTTGGTCCTTCTAGCTTTGATTGCTACTTTTGCTAGTAGCATTACTCGGATTTTTTCCTTTTATTCCATGAAATTTGCAATTTAAAAGAAGGAGGGAAAGTCGAGGCGGCTTGCCTACATTTTTTCATAGTGAAAATAAGTACATGCTTATAGCATGCATACATTTATAATGTAATTGAAATACGGACTGTGCACAAATGCCATGTATTTAGGTTATAAAGTTGTGCGAGGGAGTTGAAGTGCCATTGCATTGCATTTTCGTGGCTAACAATAAGCCAACTTTCACTTCACTTTCATTCTCACTGATTGCCATGTCAGTGTAAACGGTAAACTTTTATGCGTCGAGTACTTACTTAGAGCAGAGTTGAGTGGAGATCAGATGAGTCGAAACGAGAGTGTGCAAAGTCAAGTGGCTTACTTATATGAGAAAGAATCCAGGTTGAATTTGAGTGAAAAAGTGTTTCTGAATGGAAATCACTCGACTCCCTCTTCGCCAACCTAAAAGTTCAATCCACCTTTGTGTTTCTCTCTCTCTTTCTTTCTCTACTCGCCAGCCTATCATCTCCATTCCCACTTCTTTTCTCTTTTCTCTATCACTACTTCAACATTCAGCATAAAATCATCGAAAACCAAAAAAAAGGAGTGAAATACTTTGTAAATGCTTTCCTTTCGTTTGTCCCTTCTTTTCTCTTTACACTACTTTACTATATCTACATATACAGGGTCCACCAAAAGTTCACATACGACTTTCTCCATGTAATTTTCATTTTAAATGGCTCACCAAAATAATTTCCAAGCAAAAATGACTTTCTCTACTTTCACTTTTATTTTTGTGAATAAAGTGAAAGTTATGAAAGTCTAATTTTCTTGGAAAGGCGGGAAAAAAATTTGGTGCAACTATTTAAAACGGAGAAAGTCGTATGTGAAGTTACTTTGGGTGGACCTTGTATGTCTACTTTCTCTTTATTTTCTGTGTGAACTTGGATTCTTGTCGGCTTGAATCTTCTCTTTCTCTTTCTCTCGTCCTTTACTAGGTTTCTATGCAAAAAAGAATGTTGAACTTTCTCTTCGCTCATATAAAACAGGATTGTGAGGAGCAGGTCGTGAAGTGAGCCTTAGGAAAAGATGGGTGAAGATGGAGCTCACAGGAAATCTCTTTCTTTCTTCATATTTAGACTATTCTGATGTATAGTTAAAAGAAAATGTAAATATCCCTACATAGCAAAATGTACTTATGGCAGATGATGTATACACGTTCCTGAAAAACTAAGATATTTTACTTGATGCGCATTAAGTAAGTGGAAGGGCACTTCTGAAACTTTCTTATGAATTTTTCACTTCCTTCGATATACTTTTAGCGTTTTACCGCCCTTCAGATATATTCAACGAACACTGCATAAGTGTGAACCAATTTATAATAAAAATTCATCTCACACTTCCGTGTCAAGATTGCTTCTAGAATTTTTACAAGGACTCACTAAACTCGCTACGACGACGCTAGTTTCCCAAACCTCCAAACTTTCACTCTTTTATCTGGCAAATTATGTGAAATTGTACCTTACACATTTTTCCCTCATACTCTTTCATTTTAATCGCCTTACAAAACCATATAGATTTCACACTAATTTAATTCCTTTTTCTACTACATCATCTTCCATATTGCTAGGATATTCTGTAGCAACTTCAACTATACAATCAAAATGAGTTCACTCTGTGAATCGCTCAAAGAGGAAATTCTACTGGTACCTTCATGCACATAAACAGCATACTTATTAATGCGCCCAGTACATACAGGTATCGTTTCAAATTTTTTTCCTAGATATTGTCAGGCGCTGGTGACATAGAGTAAACTAGCTTTACAATTTACTAAGTGGCTTAAATAATGAATCCCCCAAAAACTACAAGCTTAGGAAAGTTTATCTTACAGGGTGAAAGGTGCTTGCTCATTTGTGCTCTATAGCTGATAATAAATTGTGTCCAATTCATTGCTTTTGTTAACATGTCAATTTTTTGTAATTTTAGAGTCTGGTGGATTTTGCAACGACGACACCCCTCCAGGACGACTGTATCTCTCATGTTCCCATTGAAATCGTGTCAAATCTTCTTGATTCAGTAAGTGCTGTATAACTTTAATTTAATTTCTAGACTTATTTCATAATGACAATATTTGGGTCAACTACGTGTATTTTCCTACTCCATCAAAATACCAAATAACTTGTAATAGAAGAAATTGGGAAAAGTTGACTGAAATCCAAATATAAACTATCCAGGAGGCTGAAAAAGGTGGGAAAACACACGCCGTTGAGCCAAGTCACACAAACCTTAAATATAATACAGCAAATTTTAACATGAAGTGTGTTTTTCGAAGAACGCCAATGTCGCCAATATTTTTTTTTTAAACTTTTAATATGTAAGTTAAAAATATTCTTGAGGTCATTCGTATAAAGTAAATTCAGTATATGTACAGAAATATAGATCAATAGAGTAATCTGAAGAGTGATGGCTGTATATGCAGTTGAGTTGAAACGTTCATTTAGAGTGAGTGAGTATTTGAAATAGTGTCTGTGGTGGTTGTGTGTAAGAAGTAATTAATTAGGAGGTCAGTGACCGAGAGATATGGAAATGAAATGTTCATTTGGAGTGAGTGAGTATTTGAAATAGTGTCTGTGGTGGTTGTGTGTAAGAAGTAATTAATTAGGAGGTCAGTGACCGAGAGATATGGAAATGAGTAAGTCTGGAGTTGTCTTGGATGACATTGAGTGAGGGTGGCTAGCTTTTAGTAGTTGGACTGGTGAACGGGATGGAAGAAGCTAGGAGTGCTGTGTAGTTAGAGAAGAGAAAGTCTGGCATTAAAATGAAGTTTGAAGAGTCCTTTGCTTTCCCTCACCATGAATGAGTACCTACATTTGATTGCATGGGAGACAAATACGAGTTAATTGTCAGTAGATGTAAAAGTAGTGTGACTGCCAGACTCCACCACTCTTCCACCTCTTTCTATTACCACCATTAGCTCTTCTCTCTCTCTCTCTCTCTCTCTCTCTCTCTCTCTCTCTGCTTTCCCTCACTCACTCACTCACTTTCTACATTTTGACTAACGCTAACTCCACTTCCTACGTCCTATTCAATTCCAGTTTTACAAATTGTATTGTGTTCTGCACGTTGCCTTGTGTTCTTCTATCCTACTCGAGATCTCTCTATCTCTCTTTCTCTTTCGTAGAACACACTTTACCCTGCTGAATTCTATATATTTATATGCGTGTCTTATCTATCTACCTATTTGTACATACACATGTACTCTACTACTCTACAGAATGACAAGTTGGACGGTTGACATACCACTTTCTCCTTTTCTATACGCCAACTCCCTAAGTATAAAAGTATTTTCTCTTGACTAATCCCTGGGTACCTTCTCCCAAATTTTGCAGTTAATTTCTTAGTTACCCGCATAATTTGACTATCTTTGCTCTTTTTTATTGTCCGCTTATTTATTAGTACCAGCAAGTACTTCATGGTTTTGTTTTGTCAGTCTGTGTGTCTGTCCGTGTGTCTGTCAGCATTATCCACTACAGACACTCCGCGCCATCTACATCTCTACTTCGCACTACGTTATATCATCTTGAATGTTTTATTTTATATCAAAAGAAAATTTATTATACCAAAACGAGAAGGACTAACACAACCGCAAATTGTAGTGCATGATACATGTACAGAAATGCAAAGAAAAAAGATTCATTCGGTGTTAATGTCTAAGGAAAATTACTTTTGTGATGGAGAAAGTCTTTTAGCGGTTGTAGTTGATGAAAAGAGAAAGTGGTATGTCAACCGTTGAACTTGTCATGCTGTATACTTTATGTAGACTATGGACTGCTATCATTCAAATGGTAATAAAGTAACAGGAACTGTTGGTACAGATTTGATTTCACGGAGCGCTGCTCTTTATCTATCTGCATTTGTGTTCACTGAATAATCTTGTTCACTCGAGTAATTATTGTCATCATGTTGACTTGGCAGCTCTCATTTACTTTACTTCACTTTCACTCTGTCTCGAGCACCTACCTATCACATATGCCATACACAAACACATTATACCTTATCCTAGGTATTTATGTAACTTTATATGCCTAACTTTGACCTGTGCGTATAATATGGTTGGTTAAACTTAAACCTTAGGTAAATACAATCCATTACGAATTAGACAAATAACACTTCTTTATAATACAACCTAGGAAATATTTAAAACGGAAGTTATTTAAATATTTGTATGGCGTCGAATTACGCATGCTCCTTTCCAATAAAGAATAATAATTTGTCTAAAAGCTTCGGGTAATTTCATGTGCTATTCAATATTATTAAGGTTAAGTTAATGTTAAGTTAAGGTAGGGTTAACGTAAAGAGAAATTTTGCAGTAAACTGTAAGCGTCCATCTTTTAAAGTCTGTTTCTTAAATTATTGCCACCAAAAATGTCATATTTACTTTTGGAAATCTCGTAACTATTTTCATATTGACAATCCTGGATAATAGAATAATAGTTTGTCTGATGAAATAATTAAATCATTTCGTTATTGCGAGCTTTATTTTTGCACTAAAATAACTATTAGCTATATAAATCACAACAGCGATGATTAATAATGGTAATTTTAAATTCAATACTCTCTGTGACAAAGTAATTGGAAACAAGGAAGATGTAGTAGGTGCCTAAACACAATTAAAGGTATTTGCGTAGACTCTCTGTGGTGGTCGCATCGTGGGTAAACATAATGGATTTTGAATACCTACCTAATATAATACTGTCTTGTTGTATTCCTATATGGTTGTGTATGGGAATATTTGTCTGTGTACCTACAGGACGCGCCGAGGCCGACTGAATGGTGAATGCATTGTGAGAAAAAGACATTAGTCTTCGGAGAGTGAGTCTGAGAGCTCAGTGCTCAAAAGTGGATTGGAAAGCTATGCAGAAAGAAAGGGAGAAAATAGTAATAGGGACATGATGGAAACTATTAGGTAAACGGAAGAGTGAATTGTATTCCCCACGGAGGAGATGTATAAAGCCACAGTGCGGTTGTAGTCTGCTGCGAAAGTTTATTTTCCACATCTTTATTACCAGAAATGGATGGAGAGGCTAAGTTGAGCAAATACTGATAAATGTGGATGTTAATGCCGAGATATATAATGAAATGTAAATGCATACACACATATTTATTTACGACTAGTTAGAAAACAAAGGACTATCTTCGGCATACAGCCTCACCTTACATTCCAATTCCTCCCAATCCAATTCTTCTCATTTTCTCTATTCACTTCACCCCCCCCCCCTATTTTCTCTATTCACTTCACCCCCCCCCCCCATTTTCTCAATTCACTCTAATCCAAATTTGCTCCTCAAGAAACACGATAACTCCATATTGTTCTTACCATTTGCTTAATTTTAAGAAAAGTTCTTTTTCTGACAAAATGAGTCCAATAATAACTAGCTTCAAATGTTTTGTAGCCAAATACTGAATTGGTTTTTACTATACTTACTGTAGGTGTAGCACGCACTAATGGATAAACGACGGATTTAAGTGAATTGAGAAAACGAGGAGATTTGGATTAGAAGTGAATTGAGAAAACGAGGAGATTTGG
Organism: Tomocerus nigrus; assembly: GCA_019776505.1. NCBI lineage: Eukaryota > Metazoa > Arthropoda > Collembola > Entomobryomorpha > Tomoceridae > Tomocerus > Tomocerus nigrus. The sequence continues at coordinate 9,348 of JABASI010006243.1, forward strand.
ATTAGAAGTGGATTGAGAAAATGAGGAGATTGGAATAGATAAGCGAATTGAGGAAATTATGAGAATGGGATAGAAGTGAATTGAGAAAATGAGGAGATTTGGATTAGAAGTGAATTGAGAAAATGAAGAGATTTGAATAGAAGAGAATTTAGAAAATGAGGAGATTTGGATAGAAGAGAATTGAGAAAATGAGCAGATTTTAGAAAGAAGTGAATTGAGAAAATATGATGAGATTTGGATATAAGTGAATTGAGATGTAGGGTGAGGATAGGTGGATGGTTCTAGATGTCGAGACAGGGATTATGTTCTGCATGTTATGTTAGTCGTCTTTATCTGGGCTTGATGTTATTCCATGTCAGCATGTATGACACAGACTAGCATTCGTCGCCGAGTCGTAAGTAGCACGTTGATCTTGATACGGTGGCTGATGATGAATGATGAAAACACACATTCACATGACATATTTACTTCCTGCTGTTCTGTGGCATGACACTGCACAGCTAGCGATCCATGTCCTAGCTCCGCAAAGACGCTCCAGGACAAATCACTTTGCGTTTAATACTAAAATATAAAAGATACTCTATCATTACTACTACATATTATATGCACAAGGAATAGTTACTCAAGATTATACAGTCTCTTCTCATATTATTATTATATCTACTCGTATTCCAGATGTTATTTCATACCATTATTAGTTTTGCTACACTGACTTTCCAACTATATGTACAGGGTGGCTTAAAAAAATTCCTTTGTCTCATTATTATTGTTGCTTACTATTATTATTTTAAATTATATTTTGTTTTAATTTTGTTTTAATTTATATTTTGTTTTATATTATTTTAATTTATATTTTGTTTTTATTTTGTTTTAATTTATATTTTGTTTTATATTATTTTAATTTATATTTTGTTTTATATTATTATGTTAATTTATATTTTGTTTTAATACATGTTTATACTTATTTATTATTTGGTATTTGCTACTTTTTAATTATTCTTTAGGTAGGTAGTTTTAATTGATTTATTAGCGAGGTATATTAGTATTTATTTACACTTTTAATTTAATTATCGTACCTATTTATATTTACATTTTTAATTTAATTATCATACCTATTTATATTTACATTTTTAATTTAATCATTACACCTATTTATATTTACGAGGGCTGTTTCAAAAGTCCGTTCGCGTTTTATTTTCATCGTAACTTTTTTGTGTTTAGGACTACATGGTATTATTTTTCAGCGTAGCTTCCACCACTTTCAACAACTTTTCCCACCGGTTGACTAAAGCCCTCATAACCCTTTGGTAGAATTAGGTCGACTTACTTGGCAACCAGTCATTTGTACATTTTCCCAACTTTTTTCGCTCTAGAAGGTCCATTTTTTCAAAAACCTCTAAAATTTTGGAACCAAGTGGTAGTTAGACGCATTAAGGTTACAAATGTAAGGAAGATATGTAAATTTGATGAATTTAGGAGCTTTGATGCCGGATTTGGACGCTCTTGAAGTTTGAAGGGACATATTGCCACGTGATTGTGAAATCCGTTTTCCCACTTTCGCCCCCGATTTCATTGAACGGCCTTGGCCAATTGCCTCAATATTTTAACGTGAAGTTTGCCCATTATGTTATATTCTTTTCAGAAAAAACGAGCCAAAATAACGCTCCATAAATAATAGAAAATTAAGTTCAAAAATTTTTGAAATTAATTTTCTTTCGGTCTTAATGAAAGAAGTTGAACCTTTCGGAATTTGATGCATGGACTATCCCAAT
>JABASI010006244.1:0-11118 GCA_019776505.1 Tomocerus nigrus
TGTTTTTTTTTGTTTGTTTTTTATATTACTAATTTTGGAAAAGGATTTTCTTCGTAGTCCTGTTAGTAAATTATTGTGTATTATATTTCAAGGCTGTCTTCAATCATTCTTGAAAAGTTATTGAAGTCTGTGTCTAATGCTGAAATATATTTAATAGTGTATTGAGGTGCTAGGTGAGGTGATGGTGATACTGTAAAGAAAGTAAAGATGCTCTATGTATACTGGCTTTTTTTGTCAATTACAAGCAGGGTCACGTCAATCATGTCATGTCATGCTAATGTTTACGTAGGATTTATTATGATCTTGTATGCAAAAGTGAACAAAATATATAAACGTGTGCATTGATGAAATTCTTGCTATTTGCTATGTTTCTTTATTGTTTACTACTTCTGCTTGCTCCAAAAATGCATGTAATAATATTATTCCGTCGCCATTCGGCAATGTCTTCAGTTCTCAATCCTAGTAAACCCACTTCCCCCACTTAGCCAACCACCATGTTGTCACTGTGTAAGCATTAAGGACCTACTACTATGTATGCATTAGTCATACAAGTCGCCCCAAAGCAAAACAAGGTGTATATTATTCGTGTGTACCTGCTGGCGAAGAAAATTAATGAGAAAGCTGGGGAAAGCTGTCAGGGAAAGTAGATATTGTATGTGTCTCAAGTACAAAAGCTTCAGCTATAATAATATTTTTTGATCACCCGCTCGGTCGGATCTTATGAAGTGAAATATGAAAAAACATGAAAGGCTGAGATTTGGAGGTCAAGTCAATTCAAAAATCAGACAACAATAGCAGAAAGTACAGGAAAAGGAAATTGGCGTAGCCTTCTCCGCTAGCTTAGTTGCCTTATCATGTTACGATCACACTACACGTAGGATAGAGACATTCGTCTAGGTTAAAACCTTTTATGGCTTTCAAAGTATACCGTCAACGTCAAACCTTCTTAAACCTTCGGCCTTCATACTTTCATATGCTTTCACTATAGGTAAGGTACCTATTTTAAATGCTTTGATTAAAAAGTTACTGTGTTTGTTATTTCTTACTTCAGAATTCGGAATCATATTTGCACGTAAAGCAGGTATACTTATTCTTAGTACAGATATACTTAGCTACCGCGTTTGACAATATTTGTAGACGGAAGTTGAAGGCTAAAAGAAAGGTGCTCACATTCCTGGAATTAATGAAACTCTAACGAAAGGCAACACAGGTCCAAACCGGGACTGTGGATATTGATACAACAAGGCAATTGAATTTCACCGTCCCAGCTTTGAGATTAAGACATTATATTATAATATGGCAAAGTCTTGTATTATCAGTCGATTAATGTGTGCGTGGCAGTTGAGAATTGAGATTTATCGGATATGCAAAGTGCTATTGTGTTCCATTAATTTAGTCATATTAAAATATTTTTCCATTACCATTATTATTTACGATGCATATGGAGGACTTCCGAAAAAGATAAAGTAATGTCCGTCACCGTCAAAAGAAAATGTAATGAAATGAAATAATGTATTCAGCTCTTGGGTATGCAAACATGTATTGAGGGAAAGTTAGATATTATGTTAGTAGTGAAAGCAGAATAGTGGATTTGCTTGATTTGGTAGTAATGATAATTTCATCTGGCATTTTAAATATATAACTATGATGATAGAAATAATTTTATTACTATAATAATGTAATGTAGGTAAATCCTTTATTTATCCTATTTATTTGCAGAAATATATTTGTGATTGAAAACCCCTTCTTCACAATTTCGATTGCTTTTTGTAAGCCTCTCGAACTTTATACACAAATTTGTGCACTTGGTCGTAATGAGGTTGTAAGTCTGAACGAACTCTTTCCATGTACTGGGTTATCAAGGGTCGTCCGTCTTTCACATTAAAGCCTGCCATTCCTGAAAAAGTTTTAAAATAGGAATTCGTTTTCGGATGTGAAAATTTTGTAAAATTGCTATACATTGAATGAACAGTCATAGTCATAAATAAATGTATAATTGCATAAAAATTGCTACAGTACCAGGTTGCTCAAGTTCAGTAACTGCAAGCAAATCAGCAATGCTCAACTCCTTTCCAGCGATGTAAGGATTTTCTTTCAACCAAATATTTTCCATTTGTTCCAATACATTTTCCAATCCTCCTTGGAAGAAACTAGATCGCTTTTCATTGACGCTCTCGCCTGTCATACGTGGGATTATCACCCTTACTTGAAATAACATTGAACCGTAAGTTCGCAAATTCATATGCTGCCAAGACATGTATTCATCCACACGAGCTTGCTTGTGTGAATCTTTTGGGTACCAATGGTCTTCAACAGGAAAAGTTCGACAAAGATATCGAAGGATTGCAACACTAAAAAGATGCATCATGCATGAGTAAAAATACATGCATAATTGTCGAACATACCAATATTATGTTCAGAGAAAGTTATATCGGTGAAAGTTTTATATGATGTTTGTATGTGCAAGGAGAAAGTAAAAAGGAATTACCTTTCCGTAAGTACAAATCCATTATGTTCTATGGCAGGAACTCTTTGAAACGGATTAATCTTTGTAAATGCTTCTCCTTTATGTTCCCCTTTTAAGATACCATTAAATCATTTTTAATTATTAGTTATAGGATCTTGTTTGTACTAGAATTCTTGATGTATTTGCATAGGTATATAATATGTGCTTCGCAGATCTAATAAATCAATAATTTCTCTTTCATCACCTTTCATTTGAAAATCTCACCAAGCAAACTTCAAGCCATAAAATTCATGAGAGTATATATTATAGTATTGTCTCAACTTTTTGAGAAATTACGTAAAAGTCATGTTGAGTCAACCCCCGCAGACTAGGTATGCTATCTTTATCAGCTAAGGAACAAGCAAAGGGAAAGCAATATTTTCCCTTACTGTACGTGCATACTATAGAATAGATCTAGTTCTAGGTATTTAGTTTAGGTATGTATTTGTGTACCTTTTCGCAGAGCAATTTCTACTTCTTGACAAGGAATCGAATTTGCACGAGCGAACAGAAGTAAAGCTCGACAGGGTTGGCTCATAGCATCAATATACAATTTTAATGCCATTTTTGTGTCAGTATTCACCAACCACCGTACTATATTTTCGTCCTTGGTTTACTCAAAGGGTCTCCTCGATCGGTGTTTGGTACTTACTTGTGAGTAGGATTTCTTGAAAACGTAATGATGCCTAAAGTAAATAATTTTATTTACAATTGACTAATAATTATAGGGTCCTGTTAGAAAGAAAATAAGTAAAAAAAGTCAAATAAATAAATAAGGTAGCAACTTATTTGTTAGTATAAGCTATTTTATACTGTACCGGCTGTACCACAATAAAGAGAAAGTCAAAAGTGGCATATTAATATTTTTAATGCTCTCGTGAGTTATTAGAATTAAATTAAATTCTGGACTTACACACAATATTTGTGAAATTGAGTTACTATAATGATTACTGTTTCGATGATTGCATGTTAACTGTGTAGTGTGTCATGTGTAAAAGTCTATGAGCACAACAATTTATTTTTAATTTGCACTTCAGTCACAATAAGGCTGAACGATTGAATGCATTAGTGGAGTAAGTCTTACTGGATGATGGAATGCTTAAAAATTATAGTAATATAGGTAGGTATGTATGTAAATGATAACAAGTTTCTCACATTACATACATTTGAATTACTAAATCAAGTCCTCGGTCCAGTGAATGAATATTCGTTTTAGTAACCAAGTGTGTGAGCACATGTTAACAAATGTAACAAGTAGATGTTTCACTCTGTGTCTGTGAATGCATACCTATTCCATTCCTACCAGATTCACCATAATAATCCATCATATTATGTACTATGTTATGTTGCTAGACCTAAAAGAATGGATAAGTTTGAGTGTAATCTGTAATGCCCACGTTTTTACACATTACACAACTCACTTGAATGCATTTACACCAGGCAAATAGTAGAATGCCTACAATTAAAAACAAATAGATATGTAAAAAAAAATCTATATACTTGTAAGTAAGTATATATTTCAAATGCAGAATAGAGATCTTATCTGATATATTTATGAACGCATGAAAAAAGACGATGCGAGAATTAAGATTGATGCTTTTGTGGCAAATAATAATACTTTATTTATAAATGCATAATAATATGACCATTAAATGAGTATGAAAACTGAATACATATATATATTTATCTGAGAAATTATGCTGTGGTGGAGTTATAACATATAAGATATTACAGCTTACATTACATGGCTACGTTATCAGTATCAGTAAAGACAGCTATGTATATATACAAATTATAATTATATAGTTTATAGTTCATGGTTAAAACTTTCATAGAGGAAACAACTTCACCTAACTTTACAAGTTAAAATTGTGAATAACTTTTCCGTGTATAAATCTACCTAATCACTATGCACGTTTAAAATTCAAACGTGGTTCTGTTTATCCACTCGTTACTACATTACGTCGAATATCATACAGTTCAACGAGGCCTTCATGTTTTGCCAGAGTAAACCGGTAGTCTTGTTCCGTAGGAGGGGGACTTAGACGTAAGATAGGACCAACCACTGAAAAACAAAGTTACAAAATTAAATAATATAAATAAACCTGTGAAATTATTTCACAAAAACTAAAAGCAATTAATTAAATCAATAATAGATAGCCAGTAGACTGGAAGCCAGTGGCAAAAGCCTGTGAGATTCTTACATGCAGTAGAATAAAATCCATCTGGTAATTCAGCCGCTAAATCGTCTTCAGGTTCATCGGTTACAACTTCTTCGATTGCTACTGACTCTATTCCTTTACCGTCCGCATCGGCAACAACTCTAGTAAGATCGGATTCGTTTACAGTTATAAGATCGGAATGCTGTACAGCAGCTTCAGATATGTCGTCTAATCTAAATTTTTTGGAATCCGATTCTTCAGTTTCTGTATCGTCAGGTAGCTGTCTTTTTGCTGCTTGTCTTCGTGTTGACATCGTTGTAGTTGCTGTTTCGGTCTCTTTTTCTTTATTGCCTAACTTTTTATTAGGTGCTTGTGCCTCTGCTCTGCCGGGTGATGTTCCACTACGAGTCGATCTAGTAGAACGAGTTGAAACGGTGGATTCTTCTTCAGCCTCGACTAATTGTGTTTCAGCAGAGTTTATTGTTTCCGTTTCAATTTGCTCTTCAGATTTAACTTTTCTTTCTTCCAGCCATCGCATATAATTGTTAGGAAAATCCACTATCACACTGGGAGGCTCCAGTTCTGGATTTACTAAGTATGCATAAATTGGTTCTTTTCCCGCCTTCATATGGATTTTATAATTCGTAGTTTCCCCCGTCTAAATTAAAAAGTAGTTTTAAAAAATATTAATTTCCAATTTTCCAATCCGTGGTATTACACAATTCAATGCGAAAAACTAATAAAATATTCAAAAGACCTTTTCTCCAGCTGGAAAATCCATTTGAGTGTCCTTAGGGATTTTAAGTCCAAGAATTGTTTGATCAGCGAAGGCCTCACAAATGTCTTCTTGACGGACATAGGCATACCGCATATTACTTGGTTCTTCGGTTATGTTTTTTAAACTTTGCTCCAGCCACTAAAAATAAAAATATTTGTTTATCTTCCCTATAGACAACGCAATTGGCGGGCAATCAAGTAAACGCTATTTGCACCAACCAATGTCTCCAACATCAATGAACTGATGACGTGGAGTTTTTATTGAAAGATCTATTTCATTGTTAAGCATGACGAAAGATTATAATTAAGTTTCTAATTACTATGATATTATAATATCCCCAAAACACCAATTTGGTCGCCTGAGTTCTGACTTGAGAGTGATGAAAGGAAATGAAGAAAATGAAAAAGTCAGAATTGAAAATGTTTATAAAACCTTCACTGGTTCGGATAAAATATGTACGGGTCCGGGTCCCCATTTAAATAACAATAGAGCAGTAAAACATAAAAGTAAAATTTATGTACTGACTTGTCTATGTTTGTCCATATCTTTTTCAATGTGGTCTAATCGTCGAACCTCTTCTTTTAACCGTTCCACTCTCGCAACAAATTCTTCTGTGTTTGTACCAGGACTTGCTCCTCTGTAATAATTTTTAAGTTAGAACATTATTTAATTGTTGCACATATGTCACATGCCACAGTAATATAGTGTATATTAATTGACTATAAAGTTCATAAATAGAAATAATTCAAATAATGAAATATTTTTTAAATATCTTTTTCTTACTTCCATTGGATTGCATTTTTAGTTTTCTTTTCAATTAGGCCAATACCCTCTAATACGTTTGTGATATCGTATATTCTTCTTTTTTGTCGTACAGCAAGTATATCGGCAGCCTGCAATTCAAACACATAAATTTTACAACCAGCCGAGTCCTTTAAATATTTTAAATAGTAAAATGAAGTCGTGCAAGAACTATAATAATATGATGATAATGATTGATGGCCATCAAACAGTCAGTAACTATTATTATTACAAACATATCTGTCATCTCTGTGACATCATGACCAGACCATGACTGATGACATTCAGCATTACGGATCACAATCACGATATGACATACCTCTTTAAGATCCAAGACTCCATCCTTAGCTTTTTGAAGGAGGGTAACAAACCGAGTGGTCAATAAACCAAGGGATTTTTCGTATCGGCTTCCAGGAGTATTCGCATTTGAAATATCAGCCATTTTAACCATTTCTTGTAATCAACACTACTTTTAATAGATGAAGGAGACTCCAACCTCCAATCCTCAACGCTGATTTGATTGCTGACAAAAAACTAGTGAATATTACCTAAGCTTTGATGCGAACAGCGAATACCAAAACTGCACTGACTGAACAGCTAAACTTAAATCTAGGGCCTAACTAACACTACAATTTATTATTAGACGATTAAAATAATAAATTAATTTAAAATATTAACTTTTGAAGAAAATTTAACGATCATTATTAGATTAAGGAGACTACTATATAGTACACTAATATTAAAGTGTTACGAAAAGTCTACAGCAGTAACGTGACTTTTTTATTTTTATATATGAAAATAGGCTATTCTTTAATATTTTAGTTGATTTTAATACAAACAGTTAATTATAATTAAAAATTTTGGTGGAAATGCAAACTCTATTTCATAGTTCAACTGAAATGAAATCAATCTGCTTCTCTTATTTACTTTTAGCTTTCTTCAACTGCAATTCATGCAGCCCCTCCAACTGGCTTGTTTTCTACTGGAAATATCGATATCTCTTGGTTTCGTAGCGTGCTGCTTGAGACCGCTCCAACCACTACATTCATTCGTAATTCATTACCGAAAAGACATTCATATTTGCATTACACACATGAGATGGCAGCTGTTTGATCTTAGGTCGCAGCCAAAGCAGAGCAAAGGAACAAACCAGCTATAAAAAGTCGATAGTTAGTTGTAATTGCGATTGCGACATAACTAGAGACAAAAAGACGTGTTTCATTAACGTCCACACTTATTACTACCAAAGTAGGCCGAAATAAAAGTAAATGTATATAACTTTTGTTATGTAAAAGTAAAAGCAATAGTCACGTCTGGTCATTAAAACGGAATTAATAAATGAACTGTATGTACAACTTGTACAAGTACACCGTACACCTGTACACATCCATATAAATATCAGCTGAGCTGAATTTTACTCTATTCATCAAACTTTTTATTGAAATTAGCATTGTCAAATAAATTGGGACCCAGCAAAGACACAACTGACACAAGTGTATTACTTATCGGCATAATCTGCAAGCCATAAGAGTTGAGCAAGTCGTTAGATCTTTGGAAACTTGCAATTTTGGACTGGTGTAGGTAGATTTTGCAGTTTCAGGAGGATTTCCTACTTTGGAATTAAAAAAGGTGAAAGCGAAAGGAGGAAAGTCTCCATCAACCTTTTACAATTGCATTGTAATGTTTTTATGTCCTTGAGTTTGAAATAATTATTCCAATTACATTCATTTCATTGTTTTATTGCAGGTTTATAACCGCAATAAATCCAGTCATTCTAAAAACAGTCAGAGTTAAGCCGAAATGAGTTTACCAGTTAAACCATGGGATGTATCAGCAAATACTATCCCTGGACCTTCTTCATCAACTCTTCCTTATGTTCCAAATACAAATACGTAAGTTCCTTGACAATTGGACAAGTTGATAAAGATAAGTAACTGCGTCATGCGTCTGTCTGTACACTAATCCACAGGATTGGGAAATAAGAACCGTGTACACGGAAGAAAAGTGTTAATAAATAGTTAGTGTGATAGTAGCCAAAACATAATTATTATTTTTACAAGTATAACAGAAGTAACTTATTCTCATTATTTATTAACCATTTCAATACTGTCATAAAACGCTGTCTCTGTGAAACTGACTATTGGAGAAAGTAGTTTTCTTTTGAGTGAAAGTTGTATACGGTGTTCCAACGCTTTAAGGGAAAACGATTTTCTCCCACTATACCAGTTCACCTAATATCTGCATAATTTCCTTTATATTTTTTATAATTTCCTGTCTATTTAAAAATATTTAATATCTATGACCTTCGGTACAAATTCTTAAACAGAATTTAAAGAGAAATCCTGTTTTAATGAGGGTTCCTATAATTGTTTTTTTAATTATCCGACTTTCCCCAGAAATATTAAATACATATTTGCAAGGGCAGTAAATGAAACGTGTTACGTCTATATATATTCTTCAATATTTCCAATTAAATATTTGCTAAATACTTGTTCATTGTTTCAGAGATCGTTTGCACAGTTCACCCATTCCATATCCTGGAGGAGGAGGTGGTATGTTGACTTCCAATTCTAGTGTACCACCGTTGCCACCAAGACCTGGGTCAGGACAAGTTCGACCGATTTACTCTGCATATAATCGGTCATCCCTTATGCCGTATAGCAGTCCTTATTCTAACTACTCAGGATATTCAGGATTATATAATAATCCGTATTCTACAATGGGAATGGGATCGTATGGAGGAATGGGAATGGGGGCCTATGGAGGAATGTATGGAAATCGAATGCATGGTTATGGAACCAATCCCTACAATAATGAAGTTACGTTTACACAACTTGCAGAAGAATCGTCAGCCTCCGCATTTCAGTCAATTGAATCGTTTGTTAGTGCTTTTGGATCGATAAGTGCTATGTTAGAGTCAACTTTTCAAGCCTTATATTCGTCTTTTCGGGCAGTTGTTGGCGTTGCGGACCATTTAGGCAGAATCAAGCAAATATTATCAGCTTTAGCTATTTTCAGATTCTTCAAATGGATATTTAGGAGGATTGTATATTTAATCGGTAATATACCCCATCGTGAAGAGTCTCTTAAATATTTTACTGTCGTTAGTTCTTGATACTAATAATGTTTAATATTGTATCAAAGGTATCTCCAAAATAAAACCTGAGGATATAGAGACCCTATGGAACGACGTATCCTCAGCTGGTGAAACAACCGAATGGTCAGAAACTGAACATATGCTTAAACCAGCTTCCAAACCATCGTCCTGGCCCATTATAATGTTTTTGGGATTCATATTCGCTGGGCCATACCTGATGTGGAAACTAGTAGCCTCCCTCAATATCAGTGCAGCTAATAAAGGTAATTAAATTAAAATACAGCGTAAAATGTACGTATCTATAAGAAGAAAAATCTCACAATCTCCTCACAAAGTCAAACTGTCATATCCCCCCTACTGTTCCTTGTCTATCAACCTCATTAAAATTCTATATAAAGTAATAATTATTTTATGAAAACATTTTGTTCAAGTCATAAAATTGTGATTTTAGTGGAAAACCATAAATGGGCAACTGGAGAAGCGGACCATTTTGTTGCTCTATGCCAATATGATTTTGAAGGAGTGCCCGATCGTGAATTAACGATGAAGAAAGGACAGAACATTAGACTGGCACCAGCAAAATGTCAACCACCGCATGTGAAAGGATGGGTTTTGGCCTCCGATGGGACTAATATCGGTTTAATCCCTACAAACTACATAAAAATTTTAGGGAAAAAAAGTTCCAGTGTAGAAAATCCTGTTTTCCCCATTCCAGCTCAACACACCACATTGAACGACGAAAAGGAAAATGCGACTCCACTTCCGTGATTCTTTGATGTGTTTTAGGATGCTCTTATAGTTGTCCTTTCGTGTAATCGTTATTAGATGATGGATTTACAGGTGAATTATACACCTATTCGCCTATTTACCTCTACTTCTACTTAATTTATGTGCGGTATTGCTGACAATATTGGATTTTGATGCCGGGACCCACATTTGGCTGTGATTGATTACACGATACTATTTATCTAATTATCTACAAGCATTTATTTACATGATAAACCTTAGAATTGCCTTTCTTTTATGCATTTTATTCATTGGAAGTTGTTTCAAGATTTTTGTAGGAAGATACGGATGATTTTAACAGTAAAAATCAGTTTACAGAAAGAAGCAGTTGCATACTTATTGGAAAGTAAACTCCATTTATTAGAGTGCTGCTGCTGACTACTGTGACTACTGACGATGAATAATGGGTATATATAAAAATAGTCAATATAGCTCCACTTTCCGCTTGTTACAGAATTTAATCTTCCCACAGGTGAAAACCTTTTTATCTGTAGTTGAATTTGAATTATGTACCTACTAATTCTAATTTTATTGATTATAATAATATTATCTATTCCAATTTATCAACTAGAACGTTGATGGTACACAACTAGCTAGTCTTTTTCGATGAATTTCTGCTCAAACCTCCATGCCATTCATACGCATACGGTTATCAACTTATAAAATAATATTATATCTTTGTGTTCTGTACTTAACGTTGTTCGTAATTTCTAGAGATTTTAAGATTGGAGTCGCTTCGCTACTGCTTTGAGATAATAATGAAATGGTATAACGAATACCGACTTGTCTGAGTGTATCGATGTATTACTTATAATAACTAAGTATATTATGTAATATATGTAATATTGTAAAAGTCTCATATAATTGTATATTACCTATATTATATGAAAATAAAGCATCCGAATTTTTAAGATCGAAATTGAGATGGTCAATGGAATTTATTTAAAATACTATCTACACTACAAAGTAGAAACTTTACCCTAGACAA
>JABASI010006245.1:0-11116 GCA_019776505.1 Tomocerus nigrus
CCTATCTGTGTATGCAAGAAAGGATTCTTTGAGACAGACAAAGGAACATGTGCTCCTGTTTCAAAGTTCAAAGGTTTTAATTCATTGATAAAATAAAATAATATAATATATCTGATTTGTTATAAAACTTGTGTGTATTTTTTGCTTATGTATTTATTTTTACAGAGCCTTGTGATGATGAGCGACAATGTGATGCAAAATTCGGAATGGAATGTATTGCCGGGGAATGTAAATGTAAATTCGGAGAAGATCAGTACTATGATGCTCATGAAGAACGCTGTATTTCTTACGCAGGTATATCTGTAGTCATATAAGTATCTTAAAAGTGTCGATGAGGATTTTTCGTGGAAAATGACATTTTTTATTTGTAATTAACTTAGGAGGGAATTGTTCTGTGGATAGCGGCTGTGTAGAAAATGCTGAATGCACGAAAATGTTAATAGCACGTGGAAGTGTGGATGCAAGAACAGTAGTTTTTAGTTACAGTGGCAAAAAGGGGATATCCACCTTAGGAGGTGGACCTGGCCCCGTGTCAATGGTCGCAGATCTTAGAGATGTGGGTCAGATGTGTAGGTGTGTTAGCGGCTACACGAAAACCAAGGAAGGACAATGTCGGAGAACATATGGAAGTGTTTGCAGTATGAAGAACGAGAGTGAAAAATGTAACCCTGAGGAATTCCTTCAGTGTCTGGATGGGAACGATGGCCAATTTCGTTGTCAGTGCAGAAATCCCTTTAATGAACGCTGGAGCGAATCCAAGAGACAATGTGTCAGTCTTATCGGAATGAATTGTCGCAGTCCCAATGGACCTAAGTGTGAAGATCGCTCAGAATGTGTTCAAGGAACCTGTCAGTGTGTAGCAGGAACCAGCCTGTCGCCCTATCAAACCTGTTTACTCGATCTGAATCAAAAGTGTCGACCGGGACAGTGTAATTTGCATATGGGACTTACTTGCGAAGCTTCTTCCGAAACTTGTCAATGTGTTGACTCTTACTTACTTTATGACGAGAAGAGAAAAGCTTGCGTCGCCACAGAAAACTCCCCCTGTGGAAAAATCGGACTTTTTGGCTTGCAAAGACGGGATGGCGTCATGAGCTCTATTGAAGGACCCTTCATCGGCTGTGTGGCAAATTCAACTTGTGAAACTAAATTATCTGGTAGGAAAATGCAAAATATTTGTGTCTCTAATAAAGATATCATCAAAATGTGATCATAAATACTATAATAGTGTTGTTAAATGTTAAAGAGGTGACTTAAAAACTATTTATTGATCTTTGTTATACTTTTATTGATTTTGATAAATAAACGTCATGAAAATCAAAATTGCTACTAAATTATATTTATTTTCAAATCATCCACAGATTACCATTTACTACTTTGAGTGTATTGCATTTTTATCCAAAGTTTATGTACATTAATTCATTAAAGCGTTTTATGTTCAAAATATGCAGTAAGTTAAATTTATGCTCTTTAGGAAGAAAATTGACAGCTCATGCGATGAATATATCTTGAGCTATAATACTATACGCAATATAATGCATTGCAATTGATTTTATCATGCGAAGTAGTATATAGGTGAGTAGGTGTATGGTGTATCAAGTACGATGGTTAAGATGATAAAATAGCCCACACAAAATTCGTGTCTTGCATGCGCACATATTTATGAGGTAATGAAAGTCAAAAATAGTCTCCCTNCATGCGAAGTAGTATATAGGTGAGTAGGTGTATGGTGTATCAAGTACGATGGTTAAGATGATAAAATAGCCCACACAAAATTCGTGTCTTGCATGCGCACATATTTATGAGGTAATGAAAGTCAAAAATAGTCTCCCTGTAAATGCAACAATATCTAAGTGACAGTATTTACCGATACAATTACGATCGCATGAGAAAAATTACAATCTTGACATAACATCTCCGCAACTCTTCATGTCGTTAATGTTTCAGCGGTATAAAAGAGAGCACGACATGAAAGTGGTTGTCTCCCTCATTAACATCATAACATATGAATCATGAGACAACAATCAAAAAAGAGAGCTGTCATGCGTCCTTGTAATAATTTTATTGCCATACGCACATTGATGTCCCTTTTCAATCCAAATATCATATTCGTTTATTCTTAACTAAAGTTCAAGCATACCTACCTAGTCAATTTTTAGAATGTGATGTGTGTCGGGTGCCTTCTGTTCATGTCTAAAAGAAAAGTTCAGAATGTTCCTTCCTGTCCCAATGCATTTTCCAAAGTTCACGAATATATTTTAGATTTTATTTGACAACAGTGCGTGAGAGTTTTTCTCGTTGAAAACAACCGGAAATTTTTTCCTATGCCTAATGAACCTTAGAGAGACGAAGGTAATTTTATTATAATGCTCGCCCTGCATTCTATCTACCTTCTACCCTTTATTTGAGTTGAACATCAGGCAGGGAGAGCTAAGAAAAGTCATGCTAGCCAGGTCAGTTTTACAAAATAACGATGTATTCACACGAGAGAATGCTAAAGTTTAACTTTTATCGACAAACAGAAAAAAAGTAAACCTTAAACTTAATTTTCTTGGACTGTTCGTCCTTAGTGGTCGTAAAATAAACGTTGAAGACACTTATTTCAACATTTATTACTAGAAGATAGGATTCAGACTAACATGACACCTTATAATCCACCTATATTTACAAGTATTGCCAATAATTGAGTTGTACTAAGATTGAGTCTCTTAAATTTGACTTTTGGTAGTTATTCCCCTTCCCATCTATGGTCTATTGCAATTACAACACAACAAGAGGTGGGTAACACCATGCATAAACAACAATGCTAAGAAGAAGAGTTAAATCTCGTAGGCGCCTTTAATGACTCTCCAGCATGTAATTTGACAGTGTTAACATTTCCTGACACATGTAAAAGGAGCTAGATACAAGAAACGTGTGATTAGCGCGTAGGAAATGTGAGTGTTTATTGCTGAAAATTAGCACTTGATTATTTATGCATTACGCAATGCAATTTCGATTGGTATACACCAGAAAATATATAGAATACCTTTATAGTACTATTACTTTTTCTCATTTTTACACAACTCTGGATTGTCTTAGGTATAATTGCATTGAAATTACCTCGCGTCTTATTGTTTTAGGTACTTCGTTCGTAAATAATATAGTTTTAAAGCAAAATACAATTACTATATTTTGTTTGAAGGAAATCAGTTTATATCTAAGAGGATGTTACCTGTAAATTCCTTAAGTGTATCGTTAGGTTTGCAATTTATGTAAGTACCTACTAGGATAACTTTTGCGATTATTATATAATATGAGCTAGTGTACATTGATCAAAGAAAAATAGAGATGGACAGTATAAGCTTGCTCGTCCTTTTACTATTTACTCTGAGAAACTCATCTATCTAATCAGAACCTGAGTCACGACATTGCACAGTGTCTAATAAAGAATTCTCTCAAGTAGATTCATATACTACTACTATTTCTTGCTTATAACTTTGTTGTTAAGTGCATATAGATGCAATTCAAAAGGCAATTGCAATTCTAAATTCTAACAAAGGTGATTATGTGGTGAATAATATATGTGGATCCATCGTTATGTCGATAATAAAGCGTGGAACACACAGATTGTCAATTGAATGCATTGTATGTGAGTAGTAGACAAGAAAAAACAATCAAAATCTACAATTGCTTTGACCAAAACAAGCCAGCAGGAAGATCACATGAAAATTCAGCTCAGCACAGATCGTCTGAATTTATTGACAGTTCTTTCTCTCCATTTCGTCAGTAATGATCTCTACTAAGAGTCAATAAAGTATAATGTGATGTTGCAATGTAAAAAATTAGCATCCCCACAATAGCAATATAAAAACAATCGAGGACTTCTTATTAGACTCAATATTTTCTAGCATATTGTAAGTTTATGAATGAAGTGGCACAGATAATAAAAATCCAATCGATAAAAAATCTCTTTTGACACGAGACATGATGAGAGACACTAGGAACATTCGTTTATGCTTATTATAAACGTTGCTACGTTTATGATGAATTGACATGACGAGACAAGGTGCAATATTCTAATATAACTACTTGACTATAACATTTTCGTGTACCTATCTATAAGATAATTATTATTTTTGTCTATGCCTAAACCAAGTTATTCAATAGGTAGGTACCCTAAAAAAAGTATTAAGAGAGCAAAGAATAATAAACATATTTTTTATATCATCTATCATAAATTTTTTATATTTCTTGCATAGGATTGCATCTTAATGCAGATGATGGTTTATATAAACAGAGACATGAAGGTGCAATTTGCAAATTTGCAACTTGTGTTGGACGAGACGGTTAGTGTGTGATTTGATTTGATTATTATGGACTAGTACTGTCGTTGTATTCAGATAAGTGGAGCTGGAATAAAAAATCCTAATGATATTGCATGTAAGACTGTATAATGGAATCCAACGTAATTGAAAGATGTTTACGATAGATATTAGTTGATCTGCATCTGCAATCTTAGTTACTCACACTGCATATTATTATTATGAGATAAAAAGAAGAGAACACGAGTCATTTTGCTAGTGTGCAAAATGTGAGATGGCAAAAAGTGAGTGTGCAGTGCATGCCTACCTTGACGAACTTGTTTGGTCACTTTAAAAGTTTAAATCTATTGGGATGTATGAAATGATACTTGAAATATAATAGAATTTCGTTGCAGATGCAAATAATATATGTACAATAGTGTGTACAATGTGTATTCAAAGTAAAGTCATGTATTTACCTTTATATATAAAAAAGGTACACACACACACACTAAGAAGATATTCTTTAAGGTAACAGGTAACTAGTGTCAGTTATGCATTCTGTTGATAAATATTCTCACAGTTTCATTTCGTACAGAAAGTCATAGATATATTGTTCTTTATTATATAGTTACTTACTGCTCTGTTACATAAAGATTTTTTTTCATTTTTACTGATCTAAATGCAGATTGGACTGATTGTAAGTTCCTTGACGAAGACTCAGCTTCACTTTCTAATTATTCATCTGTCATTTGCTGTTTGTTGCTCAGTTGGGTCAATCTGGTAGTGTTTTGTATTCTTGTTTGTTCCATCACCGACGAATCCAGATCAATTCCATTATTTATTCAGCTAATTTCTTTGTGCTGTGGGCTAAAAAGTGACGACGGCGTGGATTGCATGTCCATTTGGACATATTTCGATTAGTAAACAGTGTGACAACTGACAAGGAGTGCGTGTCTACACTGGAAAATTATAGTAATAACATCATTAAGAAAATTAGAAAATATTTTTAGTTAGAAAATCAGAATGAGGGGGATTTTAGTCACGGCGCTATTTTTCATTTTATTAAATGTAGTATCTACAAAAAGTTTAAAATCTCTCGGAGAATCTTGTACAAAGAGAAAAGACTGCAACCAGGAGCAAGGACTAATATGTCACAAAGGCATTTGCAAATGTCCCTCTGAAACTGTGTACTCGGAAGTGTTGAAAGGTTGCGTCATAAAAATAGGAAGACGATGCAGTGAAACGGTTGAAAATGAAAATGTAAATCCAACGACGACGACGACGACAGGAACAACAAATAGAAATGGGACGGCAAATAAAAGACGAAGTGTGAGAAGTTTGACTATGCAATGCATTCCGAACGCAGAGTGCAAGAAATTACGAGTGAGACAATGGTGTCGCTGCCTGGAAGGTTTTCAAGAGAATGAAGATGGTACGGAATGTAAACCAGTAGTAAAATACGGTGAATTCTGCGATAGTTCAAGTAAATGCGATCTAAGATCCGGCATGGAATGTCTTAATGGAAATTGTCAATGCCCTTTCTCTGAACATCAGTATTTCGACCAGACGCAGTTCAAGTGCATTTCTTTTGCTGGAGGAAATTGTTCTGTTCCATACACGAGTCCTTGCGTCAAGCATGCACAATGTACTTCCGTCGAAGTTCGCTCTGGATTTACGAGTGACACAGGCGTCAAGAAAATTCATACCAAATCCATCACACAATGTCTTTGCCAACAAGGATTTTCCAAGACGAAAAGCGCTATTTGCATGGCTTCCTCCGGAACGACTTGTAATTCGGAACAACCTTGCAATGATGACGATCACCTTGCTTGCGTCGATGGAAAAGTACGTTTTCTTGCTTTCCTTGCAAAATATTTATGAGAGCATTTTCCCTCTTTTATTATCACTTTTCCTTCTCATTTTCAGTGCAAATGTAGAAATCCTCTTCACCAGACCATAGATGATGACGGAAAATGCGTGAACCTCGTCGGAACTCCTTGCAAGAATAATCATGGACCGAAATGTGTAGAAAATTCAGACTGTATCGACAACAAATGTGAATGTCGACAAGGATTTAGTGTCACTCCGCAGAAAACCTGTTTACTTAGTTATAAGGAAATTTGCGAACCAAATATGTGCAACAAATTCAGTGGACTTGCTTGCATAAAATCCTACTGCGAATGTTTTGACTCCTTTTTAGTTTATGATGATGAAACAAAAGCCTGTGTTGGACTCTCGTCCTCTGTACAGTAGAAAAATTGTTATCTGTATGAAAATCCTAAGATTTTATTTGCATTCCTTAATATTTTAGCATCTTTTACGATCGACTCTCTCGAATTGAGTAGACCAAAACAAACAAAATAGACAGAGAGATAAACAATTCAACATAGGACAGGTCACGTTAGGTCAGTATAGCACAGTAGTAACTTTTATATTTCCTCTTATTTTACATATTTACATTATGTAACTATATCTAGTACTACATATGAACACCAAAATTTACATAATATCATGCGAGATAAATTACTTTTTATTACATTTTACCTTATGAAACATGTGTAATGCCAAAATAACATGGACACGCCTAAAACAAATAGCTACCTATACTTAACTAACTGTAATCAATATTTTGTCAACTTGCTTTTCTAGAGTTATCATTTTACTCAGTATTTAATTTACGGTTGCAATTTGCATATCTAAATAAAACAACTTACTGCTTTGTAAGTTACCTCATTTGACACTTGACAGACTAATAAATCGGCAATCCTTTATTTTCTTCATTCTATTTTACAATTACGGTATTTGCAGATAATAAACAGATTCGTCCGCTCCTGTTTATAATAACAAACAGTGCAATTTTAAAGGAAGTGTTTTCATTTTTCTCCCTAGAAATGTTTTCGCATTGGAAAGGTACCTTTTCTACCCAAAAATTAAATGAGAGATAAGAATAAGAAAATGTAGCTCTGGCTGACTCGTTTCGTCCACGTGTTTATCAGTCATCGACGACACGATTTTTATGTTACATATGCATTCATCATTAGTAATCAGAGCACAACTCATCCCTTGGCAGTTGGATTTTCTGTTTATTTTTAATTAGCAAAAAATTCCCTTTCTAATGCGTAAATAAATATCACATCTTATTACAGAGAGCACCAATGTAATTCTAACAATAAATCACCCTTTTGACTTTTTACATGTGTGCTGACGACGGGGATATGTAAAAAAGATGCAGTCCATATTCAGAGGCTGAGGAGTAAAGACAGTAGCAGCTAGCTTGTCTATACGTTTACTTATTAAATAATGTAGGGAACTGGAAAAACCACTCCATTTTATAAAGTGCCAACTGGCTGCGCTAAATTGTGATGCACTTTTATGATGTAATGATTTTATCACTCACATTCACATGTAAGAATAGGAATATGTTCGAAACAGTAGCTATCCATCACATCACGTCACGTTCAGAAGTTTATCAAGTTACCCTTGCTCCTTGCTTGCCGTCTTCTGCGTAATTGCTGAGTATATTTTTACTGGCAGTCATAAGATACGCCTCTTTGGTTAATTGAAGGCATAGCATTTGGCATTGCGTCTCTATAATTATTGTTTACAAATGTTTATTTTTATGGCTACGCATAATTAGTGTGCAAAAGGACTAATAAATAGCATGCCGAATGTCTAAGAAATAATTAATAATTCCAATCACCCATTAACGAACGATTTTATACTAAATAATTAAAGGTTTCTGAAAATAGGAATTCATTTCTCACTCCTCAGTAATATTTTGACATAGAAATTTGACCTTCAAATGTCGTATCATGATCTGCTGCACAATTGTACACTCTAATCAAAACTAGATTACGCTAACAATAAGAATAGCATTGAAAATTAGCAAATAATTATTTTAATGGTTTAAAATGGCTATTATTACGTTGAGGATGCATCTTGCATTGAAATTGTTTTCATTTGTATCTCAAGAGCAATAGGAAAATTTTGAAGAGCATGTGAATTGGAGGACAGATAAAAGATCCAGTTAATTTGTAACTGCAATGATGATATTGCATTGAGACTATATGTACTAGTTATCGCATGTACTTTATTCTAAATTGATCTAAATTAAGTGAATGGATATTTTTTGCAGTATCGTGAACTTTGGTACTTGGATGATATGCAGTTAAGATTCTTTTTGAAATGCTATGCTCTAGAAATAGCTAATGATGAAGGAGTACAAGCAAAAAAATTAAATTGAGTTAAATAGGAGTTGTGCTCGAGTCTCCAGTTTGTTGAACTCCTTTTCATCCATGTTCACATTTCATTTAGTCTCGTATTTAAGTCAACAATTTATTTTCTTTCGTGATGTAACTGAGTTGGGATTGAGGTTTTGTGCCATTGTGAAGCAAGAGCTTTATTCATTTCGTAGACTTGTGCTTGAGTTTTACTTGAGGACATAACAATAATTCATTTCGTAGACTTGTGCTACTAAGTTTTACTTGAGGACATAACAATTTTCATTCACTTCACTCAAACTACATAATTCATTTGATAATTATTTTATTTTCCTGGAAGCCAAGAAAAACCTGTCCATTCAAATACGGAAAGACTATTCTCAAAACGACAATAGATTTCTAAAGTTTCGCCTGGAAAATGAAGGTAGACTTTATTGCAAAATTCTAAGCTACTCTTTACTTATGTCTGCTATTAAAATACTTATTAAAATTCATATTCCCTCAGACGGAAACTTTCTGTTTATCTTTTCATATATCTAATCTAATATGAATTTGTGATTGTAGTTTTTGATTCTTAGTCTTTTCTTCCTCCTCCTGCTCCACCTCCAACTTTCCTTTGCGGCTAAGAAACTCTACGAACAATCTTGCAAACAAACTACAGATTGTGACGAGAATTTGGGACTTTCTTGTCAGAATAAACTTTGTAAATGTGCCGCAGGGGGGGAAACAGTCTACTCTCTAACTAGAAGAAGATGTGTTGGAGCCGCTGGAAGAGAATGCAAACTTATTTTCAATGAGACACTCTGCATCGAAAATTCTGAGTGTCAAAATTATGAATACATACATTTGTGTACGTGTAAAGACCAATTTTATCAAAGTAAGGACGGCCACTGTTACACTATAGGGAAATACGGCGAGGTAACCTCTCTCTTTCAACATTACCACCAAATTGCTATGCAAAATATCATCCTTTACCATTATGCATGTGCATCAGGATTTTTTTCTCTTCCAGCTATGCATTTTAAATATTTTCTTCCATATTTTTCCAATGCATAAGGGTAAAATTGCTTTTTTTACTTAAATAAATTGCATACAACTACCTTACGTTGCAGATGCACCTCATTTTTGTCTATTTTTAGACTTGCAGAGAAGAAGACTTCTCCTGTGGAGATAAAATGGCCACAGCTATTAGGTAGTTACTACCATACTAAATATGAATAATGATTATCTATACATTTCACAATTATTTGATTTATCCATTTGGGAACACGATCTGTAGATAATTGTAGTAGCCAAATATTGTAAATGTTAATTTATAGTTGTGTGGAGAACAAATGCCGATGTTTACTGGGGGAAGAAAATCAATATTATGATCCTGCTGCAAATAAATGCATTTCATATGCAGGGTATGATTATTACCATTTCTACCTTAATTTTACGCAATCAATTTTCTTAAAGCATTGATTTAATTACGAATATTTAGAGGACAGTGTCAACACGACTACCTCGACGGTTGTGCCCCAAATTCAAAATGTGAATCAATTTATGAAAGCATTAACGGAGCATTATTTCACGTTGGTCATAAATGCCGATGTAACATTGGCTATTCCTACACAGCAAGTAGACTTTGCTTAACATCATTTGGATCTCCTTGTAATTCTGAAAACCCGTGCAACTACGATCAACATTTAGGATGCATGGATGAAACATGTGAGTTGAAAGGGAATCTAACATTTCCATCATTGAGAACTTTTGTTTTACTAGTAATTTTGATTAATTTTCAAGGTCAATGCAGAAATGCACTTCACGAAGTTTTTGATGAAAAGCTGGGACGATGCATGCTCTTGGTTGGTACTGCGTGCAAGAAAGACGAAGGTCCTAGTTGCGTTGAAAATGCAGACTGCTCAGCTACGTCAGGAAAATGTGAATGCAAAATAGGATACAGTGTCACCCCTTTGAGCACATGTTTAATTGACATTGGTCAAAGATGCGAGGCATCACAGTGTAATCATTTCAGTGCTTTAACTTGCATCAATGGCACTTGTCAGTGCATAGATACTAATTTGAAGTATGAAAAGGAAACAAAAGCTTGTGTGGGATTAAAGGATTTCCCTTGTGGTAACGTAAGTTTCAATGCTCAACGAGGTAAAACAATTGAAACGTATGTGGCTTGCGAAGCAAACTCCACATGCTCCAAAACAGGCTCCAGCAGCTCCAGTCACACCAGACGCTTTTGTAAAGCCGGTTCCAGAGGCTAATTAATTTTTTCTTTGTCATCCTACTACCTACATCTTTTTTGTTAACCATCTAATTTTATCTTACTAACAATTTAAACGTTAATGCACTTTTGTACATTGAAATTTTTAAACTTTTGTACTAAAACTCCTTTGCTGTCGTAAAATTTTCAGGAAAATTAATTGCAAAAATTAATTTAGTGATATTTTCTTTCTAAAGTAACTTTGCAAATTAATTCTGCCGAGACAGTGTCTTAATTTAAGAATGTAATAAATATGTGGGCGTGTCATTAGTTGTAATAAAAATATTCGTGTGTGCTAACTTGCTAAGTACTCAGATCAAAATATTTCAGAAGACTAATTTTTGAATTAAAAA
>JABASI010006246.1:0-11116 GCA_019776505.1 Tomocerus nigrus
CGAGTCTAAATCACAAACATCTGCATCACATATCACCGGCCTTATTAGATATCTGTTATATGATTAATGGTAAATGTGATTGAAATGAAATTCAACTTCATGGTATTCATATTTATTTGCACCACACCATATTATACAGTACATTTTGTCTTATGAGTAAAGAGATACCATAGTTTATTGTTCGATGACTATACAAATACAATCGCTATAAAATGACTATAAAATGCCGTGAGATTGTGAGAAAGCAATTTCTTTACAATTCTGAACACAACCGCGGAGAAAAACCGAGACTTGCGAAAACAAGTACTAACAATAAATTACAAAGTAGGTATATTTAATTTTGTGGAAAGCAAACTTCATGTAGGGTAATTTGAATATCTAATTTGCAACGAAAAATATTATCTGTACTGCATTATACTCAGACGGATGAAATACTATAATCGTGGCACACATTAATAGATATGTTCACACAATACAAACGCTAAATCTGTAGAGATATTATCTAATGAATGGATTAGCGTGGTGTTGTTTTGTTATTTTCCTGTTGGTATACAACTCGCCGCCGATACGTCACGTCCACGTCAGTCAACTCGACGCACAGTCACAAGTTTGACAGATAAACGGTGAATGCTCCCTGTCGAGCTGTCACCTCATAATTACAAACTGTCTGCTTTCTCTACCACTTTCACGCACCTTTACTATGAATGGAAATGGCAATTTCAATATTTGATTTCCGTAATTACAGGAGAAAAATTGTTCATTTGCCACAGAAATGTTCAACTTATCAAGAAATATATCGTTTTAGACGTTAGTTTTCACTTTACTAAACTGTATGACTAGAGGTAGCTCTTCAAAATGATAGGAGGTTGAAAGTATGTAATGTGACATTAACTTTTGTTTGATGATATATGTACAGTATAGTATTTATGTATAAAGTATACTAGGTATACGTAACTGAATATTACTTTACCAACTGTGTTAAAAATAATAAATAAATTAGCAACAATAGGAAGTAGTAGGGATTAGTGTGAGTATTAGATGGTGGCATTGTATATGGCGATCCAGATATTCCTAGCTTAAAGGTAGGTGATAGTAGGGAAGGGTGAAAAACAAAATGAACTTTGTGTCCAGAAAGGATCGGAGGAAAGAGAGAAAATAGTGGAATCGGATCGGATCTCTCTCTCTCTCTCTCTCGCCACGTCGGTTAGATGAGGACGAACCAGAATTGAGTTTTGTGAGTTGGGAGAGACAGAGAGAACGAGGAGACGAAGGTCTGGATAAAGAAACGAAACTCAAACTCACTGTGGTTTGGTGACTGATAAAATATTTGAAAGTGTTTGCTCTGAAAATACTCATTTAATCTTGGGCTCAATATAGAAAGCCCGGAGAAGTTAAAATATATGAGACTCTGCAAGACCCCCATATAATACTAGTCCTCATATAGATTTCCTCTTCCCTGGTAAAGTAAGGTGCGTGAAAGAGTACATAATATTATAACAAACAAAGCATTACCAGGCAAATGCACTAATGCACACAAAACATTGAATACAGGTTAGTTAGTTAGTTTAAGTATGCTCATATAACGGACTTGTGTTTGTGATGAATTCAAGACACATACTTGGCTATATCACGTTCAAAACCTAACATTGCATTGTCTTGTTTGCTCATAAATATATTCTCCTACATAGTACAGCCTATCAGAAGTGTATCTTACTTATAGTTCATGGTTAATATCAACTTAACTCTCCGTGGTCTTCAATTTTGAGCAAATATATTTTACACACTCTTTTGCTTCTTTCCAAACATTACATATCACCTCTTGTTCTTTGTACACTTAGATTGCCCAGGTATCTGTGTGTACATAAGTATTATATCCAATTTATATGAACAGAACATATTTACGCACTGCTACGATGCGCTTTATTATAGATATTTTGTATAGGTCCCTATATGTAAATTTAATATGCAAAGCAGTCAGTAGTAGTATGAAAAATTGCTTTCAATTCATGTATACAATGATTTTGTATTTAGTTACAAGGGTAGACATTTACTATATTGAATATTACAACTAGCAATAAGATCAGAAAGAAATTACACCTACAACACAACACGGGAAGCTCTGAAACGGATTTTAACACAAACTCACTTCTAAAGGGTTTCAGTTTGTTAAATTGTGCCAACCAACCAGATGGTTAAAAGTAAACAAGTCATAATATTCCTTGTACGCAATCGAGTATCCTGCGTCCCTGTAGACTATAGACTAATCAAATCAAATGAGAAAAATCAACAATTAGCATAATGGTTTTTGGAGGCATACTCACTTGCTCATATTGTTCACTAGAAAGAAAGGTATGACCACAATTGCAGTTTGCTTTATTGTTAACCATGTTTAGAGATGTTTAGAGAGTAGCCAATAAAGGATTTTTCCTTAATAGTAGTGGTTGGTTGCCAGAGTGGATTCCATCACTTCCTTTCCTTTGAACAAAATGCGATCTACGTGTATTGTATAATAACTAATACTAGTTCTAAAGGTCACAGAAGATAGAGGTAGAATATCGTCCTCTCATTCACTCTTTATATAGAAAGGCGCATAAAAGATGTTTCGAGTGCAGTGAAATGTAACGAGGTGGCAAGAAAAAGGGTCATGCCATTTTTTGTGATGATAGTTAAAGGTACTATAATATCATGAGTATGACCACATACATAATATGATATCCTTTTATTGTTTAGTGTTGCACGTGATGTGCTACCACAAAAATAAACCAGCCATTGTAACCATTTATTTAGTCAATCCTTCCGGTTTTAAGAGATGTGGAAATGAGATATAAATCGTATTATTTAAGTTTACACACACTTTACAGGTAAATGCATCGCTATTGCTGTAAAAAATTACCTGCGTTGACTGGAGATTGCCGATTGGTATAATGGAGTAAGAGACGTCATTTATTAAAAAAAGTATGCTACTATTATGTAAGTATACAGCTCACGTGCGTTCAAATGCAAATATCGACCGTAAGATACGTTTAAGAATATTTTAGCGATTTATAATTCAAGGGTAGTTTACATTGTAGACAGATTGAATTAATGAAGTCTAACAATATATTTAAGTCTGTTTTCATTCTCTACACGCACATGCATAGTTTACCTTAGGCTTTAGGATAATAGTGTCAGTGTCTACTGCGTGGTGATAAATGAAAAGGAAAAAGTAAATGGATGTATTTTCAGTGCATCTATATATGCAGTATAAGTAATATTAATTGTTTAATAGAGAATCATTCCACTTTTCTTCCTCCCAAAAGAATTGCATGTGTATATACACTTACTGCAATGTACACACTAGAAATACACACAGTAGTTTGTACTTCGCATTAGAGTCGAATATATTTATACACCACACTAAGTAGACTAAGTTAGTAGATGACAGTATTATTTCCAAACTATATGCTCACAAAACAGTCTCATCCGACCCGTATTAGAATCAGCATATAAGTTATATAATAGTTTTTCCCGTTTTTCTATCAGTGTACATTTTGTTCCTTATAAAATGAGGGTTTCTTTTATAATTTGGTGATATCGACCACCTAATATAAAGTCGTCATCTCTCAACGGCAGAAGTATATCTGAGCAATGGAGACTTATTTGATTATTTGAAGAACTGAGTTGGGTGCAAGTGCATTTATTGTATTAACCTCTTCAGGGTTATTTGATTACATAGGCTACAGAATATTTGCGCTATCCTCCTAGGACATCTAAGTTGCACCACCACTTGAAAGCCTTTTCTGCTTTCTGGGGTAAACACAACTTGTCGACCTGTATTTTCCTACACACTTACTATTATAACATTGATTTAATACAGATATATGTACTATACTATATACTATCAGTTATGTCTAAGGCTAACAATGCTATGTGTAGCTCTTCTAGATAAGAGCGTGTACGAGTATAGATAATGAGAATCATGCTCATGGTATCCCTCTCAAAAGAATTATATTTCTTAAAGTTTAGTTTGCTATCACATCGGATCAGATTTACAATGATTCGTAATGTCTGAGAATAAACTGTTTTCAGCTCTCCTACATACCATTTGCACCAAGATTACCAAACTACATTTTTCTGCACAAAAAGTTTCCCAAGAAAACGCATCTTGTTTCCTGGCTATGAATTTCCATTGTAAAGATAATTTCAGCAATCATATTTGAGAAATGAAAATTATCTATTCATTCTCGTTCATTGATTACAACATATTTTTCAACGTGTCAACTTTTTACTGGTGTGTGTGTATACTATTGGTTAATAGTCGGTCCCATTACAAATCAATTAATGTTTCAATAATTATTAGGTAAGTATAAAAAAAATAATAGTAGATAATAGTAGTAATAGTAGGTTATAATAGTAGATGAAAATCGAATAATTAGTCTAGCGCGTCCAGCGTAAGTGCAGTATTTCCTGTTGATGTTGAAATGCAAAATATGTAACTATTAAATATCACCAGAAGGTAAATTGAATTAAATAAATGGAGACATTTCATTTGTAACTAGTTCCTTGGAAGACTAAAGCAGTATAGGTACATAATTATTCCAAGCATTCTAGAAAAGCATCGTATGAATGTTCACATTAGCTCTATGTTTTTAGTTTAGCTCAACTTTCTTGACTTTTGAGCTGAAGAGACTTTAATGAGTTATTAAAACATGTGTACTTTGTATTACACAAGGTAAAGCTAATTAACTCTTCTACGAATACCTAATTCCAGTTAGATAAAGTCATAATATTATGTATGTTTGCTGAAAGTATATACTTACATTGTGCAATAGAAGTGGTAGGGCTGATGAAGTTTCACAATTGGCTGCTGTCTGGATGGTGAAAGGCAAAGGCACTAGTGCTAGTAGGTGTATTATAGTGCGCTAGACTTAATACAGTTACTTGCATTAGTTATAAGTGCCTGGTTGCTTATTGCTAAAAGGGAATATATTTCAAGTGTCTTTAGTAGTGTATAGGTAGGTACATGTACTATAAAGTCTTTGCAAGTCTCTTATTCGCTATCCAAACATTTACTTCACTCAATCTACAGTCCACTTAACTCGGTTATGCTCTTCGTGTTTCAAGTTTCTCATGTAGGACAACGACAAAGGCTAAGGAAAACTACTAGCAAACATGCCAACAATAAGACATTAATAAAGTTTTTTATAACCGCAAAAAATTGGCTGAAGGGAGAAGAGGCAAACTTTTGCACTCACTCTCTTAAGTCAATATAGGCTTGGGATGAGCGAACATTTTTCTTTATGTCTTGTCTTTGCCGTCCTTTTAAATGGTAAAACATTCAACGAGCTATGCAAGAATCTATCTCTCTATAAACTTCATTAGTCCCTACATTAGATTTTTTAATATTTTAAAGTAACATACTAGTATGAGACACAATAATAAATGTTATAATAATATAGCCTTGGGCATCGTAAGTACTAAAACATGTCTCTCACATCACAACATCTCTAGATGCAAGTGCCTTGTTATGAGATGAGACATACAAATAGTTGGAATAGTTAGCGAGATTTCGCTTAGCGATTATTATCTGTGATATTAAGCACATCGTTAAATAATTATCTTGCTATTAGCAGATAGATACAGACAGGACTTTGTCTCTCACGTCTTTGCTATTTAACATGTTCGTCGAGTCGTTAACATCAAAGAGATTTAAGTGGATGTATTTGTGAAATACAAAACAGATAGTTAGGTAGGTTGGTAGGTATATACCACTCTTGTCATATCTTGCACATTAGGTACCTACAATTAGACATGTCACTTCTCTTCATTATTTGATTAGTATTTACACACACTATTTAACTACAATGAAGTTAAATGTATGGGAAAATTATTTGTCACAAAAGAAATGGGTGTACTGTGTTCTGTCATTACTACCTTTGTGAATAAACTTTGTCAACTACCTTAAAAGAGTGGGGAAAGAAGCGAAACCCAAGAAGGGTCTACCCGTCTACATAGTCCTTCCTTTGCCAGGTGATAACTTAATGAACAAAGCAAATGTAATTTTAGTAGGCAGAATAGTTTAGTCCTGAACTTACTGCAATGACTTTACGAATCACGTCAGTACTTAGTTCTCACCATAGCTAGCTTATCGTTTAACTACCTATATATTATACACTCTCTTGTCTGTCTAGTTGGGGAAACTTAATGTATGATGCATAGTGGTCGTCGTAGGATATGACTTTTGCTACGTGATGATGGTAAAATGCCTTAAAGTAATATTAGACCACTGTTGGCGTTCTATTACCTTCTGCTATGATGTGGCTAAGATACTCTACTGAGCAAACATTCATTTCAAATTGAAAATTGTTCAAATAAAGTCATCCCAAATTCCCAATTACATTACATCCACATCACAGCTCCGCACAGTCGGTTCGACTTCGGCACTCTCACGTATCACTCATATACTCTTCTAATAAATAGAATAGAAGAAGGTACAATATTCCATACAAACCTTACCTTAAAGTGCCTACCTCTAACCAACTCGAGTGTATAAAATGAAACCATCATCTCCGTCTCCGACTCAGGAAACTTCAATAACAATATAGGATTTGTAGTTTCTAGGAATATGTATCTACTCTAATAACTGTACTCTTGTGGTTGGAGTACAGAGAGTGAGCTCTAGTCAGCCATCCTGCATTTTCTATTCGCATGCCTTCTAGCTAGCTCTAAACGAGGAAAGATGTGTGTAATCCAATGTATAATAATACTCTCCTCTACTCTACAGAAATATTTTATAGCTGGAATCTGACTTTATATATAGTTGCTTTCAGCTTTTCACTCCAACTTGCCTGCAAAGAAAGATAGAAGGGATCATATATCATTTATGGACATGTCTTCCGTTGTGGAAACGAAAGATTTAAATGGAAATTTCTCCCCTCTTTATGTACACACCAGGAAAATGTGAACATTTTCATGGTCATTTTCAATTATCAGATTGATTTCTGTTCCTTTGAAAGGCAATGTCGCTTTCAATAAAAAATATACTGACGCACTTGTCTTTGAGTCTACGAAATGTAAGTCGTAGTTAATACCTATACTATTATTGTGCAAAAACCCAAAAGAAGGTCTTTCAACTCTCATCTCTTACCGGCTACCACATGCATTATTGACTTTTGCTTACTTTATTATTAAAATTGCGTTAGTTCAACCGATAATTAAGTATAAATCGGTTTTCATAAATAATGAAATAGTAACAGTCCAACATGAACATGACTGTAAAAAAGCAAGAAAATCTATTTTTTACTTTCAGGCTACCAACAGACAGTAAAATGCTTATATAATGGCCTATAAGTTGGGTTTTATGCTACAAACGAAAAAATATTTACATGAACAGCTATACGCATTATTTCAATGTCATATACTAAGAAAGTGCCTAAAAGTCCCTAATACCCACAATGCAGGCTTGCGATTTGGGTCCAAGTCCTTCGACTCCACTATATTCATTGGCTGCTATTGTCTATGTTTCAATGTGACTGTGTACTGTACACGTGCACATGTAAACTAATTAAGTAATTAACTAGGCACTTAACTTGTGCTCGCCTCTGTGCTTACTAGCCTCTGCAATACATAATACGTGTAACTATTTTTATATAAATTATATATTATGCTTACTTTAGCTATTTATTTAGCATTAGGTACCTAAAATATTATAATAAGTATTCCTTTAGTCTATATGTATTGAAGCACAGGTGCAATGAGATGTAATGTGACATATACCTAGATGTACAACAGTAATTACGTCACAATTTAAAAGTCAGTGAAACTGGCGAAGTAATACCAAAATAAGAGTATCATCTTTGTTTGATATGAGAAGCTAAATCTCCTATATTGGACTAGGCACAGTAAAAGTGAAAATGTAAAAGTGCATGATCGTCTTTTCCCGACGAGGCAAGGTCCCGTTCCCGTTTACATTCGTTTTGAAATAAAAACCACGAATTTATATACATATATTATGGGAGTATTTAGCGTTAATAATGGTTATATAAATATTTTTGCCTAATTTTGCCAAAACTTTAACACTTAAATTAGCAATGTGATAAAATGTCTAATAATATCGTAAATGTTTCCTAACCAAATCGAAGGCAATGCGATTACAGTAAATAAATTTCCATATGAAAGAAATGCAAAAATTGGGACTCGGTATTTTTGTCACTTTCAGTAGTGAGCATCTCCAGGTTTGTCACTGTCACATCTGAAATTGGAAATCATATAAAAGATTCCTTTGGAGGATGAAGATGTACAAAATTCCAAGAAAGTATACAAATGCTCCATCAAAAGTTTTCTAAGGAAAGTGGATTGTTCTCCAGTAGCAGCACAAGATGAAAGAATTATTCGCATCCAACGCGTTTTGCTGTCTTTGTTCACGGAGCCCCGCGAACCATTTAAAAAGTAAACGGGACAGGCTACAAAAATTATTTACCACCTCTTTGGGGTCTTTGAGTCTTTGTATGTTGGTCAGAATATTCAGTTGGGTTACTTCAAAACTTCGGTTGTATTTTCTGGAGAACACCACCCCTGATATAGGGGCTAGGGCTACTGTTGAAACATTCATCAGTATCAGTGTACAATAGTAAAACAATGGCAAATTTACATACTAGAATAATATGGTTGTTGATATTGGAAATAGCTTTCGGTGTTCAAAATTTCTCACATGGAAAAAGGTTATTTTTTTTGAAGTTGAAGTTTCGAAGTTTGACTGTTTGACTGTCAAGAAGTTTCTAGTTTTAGCTTTCTATTGTCTATACAGTCAGTTGGCACTTGGCACTGTCAACTGTCAGGAATATTTTAAATAAACATTATATAATATATATTATTGATTACCTATAATTAATATTATATCCCTGCGCGAAGCGAAACTGCTTATGAAAGTGGCCAGTTATGCCAGTTATATCATTTATCATTTATATCTACTACTATACTACTATCTATGCTCTGTTGTCTGTCTATAACGCTGACTTTCTCTTTTAGTACGGAGGTGGATGTAGAATTTGATGCTGGACCTATGAAATTTGCACGTCATTTTCATCCGAAATATTGGTATGAAAAAAACGAAAGAAACACCAGTATTCATTATGATCTATGGGATAAGGCTGATGTGAAACTCATGGAGTGGCCTGGTATGTATTTAAAGTCTAACATCTAATAAAACTAGTATAGTTATAATTTTTTTATGAATTTCGAAACGTTTTTATTTTGAATGTCAAATATATAATATATTCTATGCTGTTGTATGTATGTGAGCATTGAGTTTTGAGTAAACAATCAAACATTTGGAACTTTTGATTACACAATATTTACTGATATGTGAATTTTATTTAGACCGTCAATTTTCAGTTTGTTATGATTTGAATTGAATGCAGTATTTTGGTCCAATGTGTAGAGAATAACGTATAATATTTTGTTTTCATCATAGGAAATGTAACAAAGCTGGACCCTAAGTATCCTTTGGTAAGTAAAGGAAAGCATTTTATTAATTATTTGTTGCATTGTTTCCATCCGTTTCAGAATACATGTACATGGAAGGGAAAGACTCCTACAAAGGGATGATTCCTAGAGGACTGAGGGGAGAAGGACTCCTAAGACAGACTTTACTCTTAAGATAGAGTTCCCCGGGGCCGGGGCATTGAAATGCGCAATATTTTCAAATCCCCCAAAACAACAAATATCTAGTTAATCCTTATTAACTCCCAACGCACATTTGGCCCAAAATAGCTAGGTGTACCAAAGGTACTATACCCTAGATGCCCTTGAAAAATACGCCAAAAATCTGTGTTGAGATTCTTGGCATCTTGGCCTTGTGGGATACTAGAGACCATTAAAGTTAAGTTACCATGCAATGCTGTAAAATGTAAAAGGACAATGACAGTATTATTGCCAATTCCTTCGAATTGTAATTATGATTGTATTATGGCATCAATTCAATTGCATTGCCATAATAATATTGCTATGTGATGCAATAATGAACCTAATATCTAATTAATGCAATTTGATATGAGTTTATGGTATTATGAGGGAATAATTCCACCTTTCAGGACTAGAGTTGTACCCGCTTTATTATAATAATATTACGACCCATTGTAAGAGTAAAGCCATTCCCTCGTAGGAGTCATGCCCTTCCATCAGGTTGGTTGTATAATGCTTTTGTTGCAGTTTAAATGGACAAAGGTTCGTGCCAAGTACGTGCATAATGTGTGCAGTCAAGACCATTTGTCAATGGAAATGGTTGCTTATGCCTAGTAAGTTTTATTTATATAAACACGGATTGAAGAGAAACGTTTTCTAAAACTTTTTTTGACATTCAGTAAATACATTCATCTGACATGGGGGCCATACCGAATTACTCAAACCTACTGCCCACCTTTAAATGCTCCTGCCAGCGTTCTTACAGCCTTAGATCCTGCTTTATTGAAGGCAAATGCAACTTTAATACCTGTTGTAGATTTCGGATTTGTTTTGGATACATTATTGCTAGTGACTTTAAAGGGATCGATAATTAGGGTATCTGGATTGGAAATGGCCTATGCTGTTTCAGCTGAAACACCAGGAGAACCTTTAGAATATTCAGTAGCAAAAGGTAATATCGGACTTACATAAATTGTACTTTTGCTAGTGTAGTTTTTTAATTTAAACATTTTACACTGTCGCTGAATCTGAGTGTGTCCACAATAGGAAAGAAAAGTTACACTTAATATTAACCAATATCCTATTTATCTTTACAGGGCTTACCTTACCCGTCAACAAACTGGTAACCCAAAGTTGTTGCTCGCTTTCGCCGTGGTGTCCTGACGGGGACACAGTCTTAGCATACAGAGAAAAATCCCACCATGAGAGGTAATAATATTATATATCGTAGTTGTTATTAATTCTTTGGCAAAATGACCGATAGTCATTATGGAGTAGTCACTAGTCACACGTATTTGCGACGTGATGAATTGGTGACACGGAACGGAAACACAGACGCACAGACTTTACAGGAAACGGGAATCACCGACGGTGTGGAATTACAGACGCATGTAATTGTAGGGTAGGCCCAGACGTCCTACGTCCGAAGTTCAAACGTCCTACGTCCTAAGCCCAA
>JABASI010006247.1:0-11114 GCA_019776505.1 Tomocerus nigrus
AACCATGGAAACCAGCTTAGTGAATGAGGTTAACTTTGGATTATCTTTGAGCTGCTTATTTTTAGGTTAAGCGAGATAGTGAATGAGGCCCCTGTTGACAAAAAGGGTTTCTGCATTTATGGGTGTGTTGACATTCCGGGTGTTGACACAATGGGGGTGAATCTCTGCACAATGAATCAGAGCACAGAGGTAGTATTAATGCTTTTGACTCCTGAATTGTTCCATAGAAATCACATGCCGGATCCCAGAAGAACAGTACTTGAGGGTAGAAACATTTTGGAAAGAACTTCAGATTCCATTGCTAGGTCTACCGCGGTTGCAATTGAGACTGAACAAATTGGAAATGAGGTTGTCGGTGAATTGGGCACTCAACGGGAAACGCTTCTCCGGACAAAAACTCGACTTGTTGATACTGATGTTGAAATTTCAAGGAGTAGAAAAATTCTTCGGTCCATGTACCTTAATGTGATTTACAATAAGCTTATCCTTATTGGTATCATTGTCGTCGAAGTTCTTATTTTAGGAACCATTATCTATTGGCGATTTTTTAAAAGGAAATAGTAGTAGTACTAGTCATTCAGCATTCTGTCATTATTATGTAATAAACGGTTTAGTAAATGAGGAAGATAGCAATTTACGTTATATATATGAAAAAGCGAAACACGAATCGTGAAGTCTTGGATATTATAATAATATTGCCTAATATTATAATATAATCGGCTATTTACTAAGTGTTTGTTTTAAGTTTTCCCATTATTATTGACAGCCAGCTCGCCAGCAGTAAATCGCATGGCATACGTATTAAAAAATGATGTACCGTATAGTTTTAATACTATACGGTACTAACGGTACATCAAAAATGTTGACATGTGCAATAATAATAAATGTCCTCTGTGTCTCCTGAGTAAGACAAAATTGCCGGAAGTAAAACGTAAACTCTAAATTATCTTAGTTTGGACGAATGGACTTGTTTATGACCTGCAATTATAATAAATGAAAGCACTTTCCAATTCCAATCAAACAGGACCGTCGAACTTAGTAAATTCTACCTTTCTCCTTTAATTTTTAACATTGCTAGCTGAAATAAACGATGCTGTTAAATAATGCTTCTTTTATATTATACATCGCCTTTCTATATCTATCTTTGTACTACATTATACTATATACATAGTTTAAGCTTTAACATCAATACATTAACTTCGTTTCGTATAAAAAATAATTTTAAAACGAAGATACTATAAAAGTAATAGAATGTTGTAATCAGTACAGTATGCTTATTTAAAATACTTGCATAAAATCATATAAAATTATTCTGTAAATCAACGATTGATTTTTTGCCCATGAACATTAAAATATTGTTTTTTCGTATCAATAAAAAATAACCTAGATAAGAGCGCTTTTAGATGTCGTACTATGATTAACCATCATCATAATAGTGTTTCCAGTTCGGTTATATATAATAATAAATATAATTATTATGGTTTTAGCATAGTGTACACGTTTTCATCGGAATAGTAGCGCAAAATATTACGTAGAGATAGAGAGAAGCACATTATTGTGCGTTGTACATGGCACAACAGTACCAATTTGTTTGTTCTAATCAATATGACTAAGAAAGTCAAAAACGCTTAACCCTGAGTCCCTGAGAATGCACGCTTAAGGAAATGAGAGTATAGTATAGAAAAACATGCAACTTCCAATAAATAATGCAGTGCAACAAGGTAAAGTCTAATTTTTCTGAGTTTTTGGAGTTTACAAAAGGTGAACATTTTTTTATACCGAAACAGCCCCCAAAACCAATCCCCCCACGAATTAATCGGCATTCACCACAGCACATTACCTACATAGGATTGATTATTTAGTATTATCCTCGGTCCTGCCTGTGTGCCCTATCCTGTCATGTCATGTCAATAGTCTCAAGATTTTAGTAGTCTTCTCAGTTCTAATCTTGTAGTGGATAGTGGATTCACATGGTCCATTTTACTCAACAACTCCTGCTTCTGTAGAAGTAAATACTAGCAGTAAAATAATAAACCGATTTTTGCAATAGTAACTTTATGCACAGGCTCACACGCATATAATAGGCCGACATATGTATACTGTATACGGTATACGCATGCATTTTTGACTTTAAAATTGGTTGACAATTCTTTCCAATATCAAAATATCAAAACCGATAAGCTTATTATGATAAAGTATATGGGGCGGGGGTTATTCTCGATACGAGGTACTCCCAGTTCAGTTCCCACTCCCCATCAATTCAATATCTCAGAGGATTTATGGGCACAGTATCCCACGAACACAGTAAAGATTTTATGACAGATTACTATGACTAGGACTACATGTTATTTGGCAGGTGAAAAGCATTCTCTTGTAAACTTTCATTCAAGATTCCATAAATTGAGTAGGTGACAAGTGTCACCCACCTTACAAAAATTGTAATTCTGCGCAAAGCACAGAAGAATCACATCGTCTGTCCGTCTTCACGTCCGTCTCGACGTTAATGGCTTGCCGTTCGTAAAGTGAGCGCTGGGCCTTTGCAATCTATGTAGGTGTACATGTATTTGTTTAATACGGGATACTTCTTCACATTAATTATATTTACTTTCTATAGCAAGTAAAGATGTGAAAACAATACTATCTTATAATAAATTAAACATTGTAAATACTTTTGCATTATTTCGTAGACATTTTAACAGCCTATGTCGTTTAAAAAATTATTTAATCTCCAAGTGGAAAAGAGAAAGTTCCGTAGAAGAAAAGTTCCGTCTGTATCAGATTATAGCACTGCATATTGGACTGCAGGCAGAGCAAAGTGGACTGATGAGAATGCACCGTTTAGTGGTTTCATTTCTGGTTTCATTTTTAAGGTTTGCTTGAGACCAAAAAGCGTAGGTGCATTATAAAATATTATTATTTTTATGTAGTGAATGCTATGATATGCTATGAAAAGCTTGCAGATTCTATATTTCTTTCATGAATAATTGATCATAGTAGGTAATTCAGTTTAAATTGTAGGGCCACCAAAATGAAGCTGCATGTCTTCGTGCATTTCTGACAATCTTCATATTTAAAGATTGTAATGAACAATGTTATTGAAGATAATAAATTTTTTATGCAAGACACATCTGTTGATTGTATAGGAAAACATATTTATTTATTATCTGTTATAATGATGATGGTTTTATAACTTACATTATGCAATAACATAACATTATTTAATGTATTGTAGTATAGGTAGCAAAAAATTGTTTCGATGCGTCATAAAATAAGTAAGTAGATCGGACAAGCAGGATTTTCATCACTATCAACGGCATATCTCAACTTATAATTTAAGTACATTTGTAACACTAGTAGGCAATAGTACTTTTGTGAACTACTACCACCGAGTACCGACCGTCTACCGAATAGCAATAATAACACAACTTAAAATTTTTATATTCTAAGTATCCAATTTGTCACTTCAAGGTAAGTTTAAATCAATAAATAAGTGTTACTATTCAACGAAGACAATTAAGTAAGGTACGTGTAAACAATTAAGTTGCGTCGCTTACTTTTATAATAATACGATATGTGCATATGTAAATAAACATATGCACGATGATACTATATTATGCATCCAGCTGAGTAACTGAATAGGGCAAAAATTTTCGTTATAGACTGAGACATAATACACATAGGTAAATAAATATAAATATTTTGGTAAGTTATAATATTATTATCGTTTTAGTATGCATAGGTTAATATTTTATATTATGTACGTATATGTACTAAAAGTAAAATTTCAGGCTTACAATTAATACACAATCCCAACTTTACACATTTTTAATTTCTTTTGAGTCAGATTGATTTCAAAAAGGTTTTCAATGCTAAAAGTTATTCTTACACTTAAGTATTTCTTTGTATTAAGTACATTTTGTACGCTGTAGTTATAAAATACGGTAATACCATCATCAACATAAAAGAACGAAATCTTTGTATCAACTCATTACGTCTACATTGCTCAATCCGACAACAAATAAATTAATGTTTTTATTATTGTAACCAAACCTGCAGGTTAAATCAATCTAGCGTTTATAATTACACCCGTTTCACTTACATAAGGGACACTTGTAAGTTGTAAGCGAGCATATAATTACTATATTATAATATATCGTTTCATTAATCTCTACAACAATTTGCAAAATCTATTCTAAATGAAACATTTTAATGGGAGAGCTACCTAGAGTAGAAATTGGCTAAAGAAGTAGACCAATTAAATAGAATAAACCAATGTGCTATGGATGGATAATGGATGGATGAAATACTTATTATTATACAGGATTGGTTTCATTCATTCATTTCTGTACTTATATAAAGTACCTAAATTAGCTAATTACTTAAATATATAGGTCTACTACAAATAATAGTATAAACTTAATATTATCATTATGTACGTAAAACACTACCGATAACTACATTTACAAGCTACCAATAAATATTTCTACAGTATAATCAACCTTTTAATCGATAAGCAATCAACTATTTTGAGTGAATTTACTCACAAGATATGTATCGTGCAGAAGCCTCACTTTGTCTTTGCATAACTATCAACTTTTATCGCTGTACAGATTGCAGATAATTCATTTTAAAATTGAATCCTTAAAACAACACCAGCGTTAAAATAATTTGAATGTGTGATTTTTTAACATTTCGTCAACGTTGATCTGTAAAATTGCTATATTATGCTGGTATAATTACGGTAAAATGAAAACATGAGAATCTTAATTCCAGAGTCAAGGTTGACCTGAAGAACATGGTAATCAAACGTTGACAAGTTGAGACACACAGTGTTCAGTGCACACTGCACACTATGATAAGTAAAGTTTGCATCGCTTCTTCAACCGGATATTAACAAGTTCAAATGATATGATTATCTAAAACGTGCATCAATTCATCAATCACACAAAACAAAATACATATTAGCCAAATTGGCAAAATACTTTCAAAGTTGATTAACGATAAGCTTTCGCAGAATTATAATACATACTACGTATGCTAATTAAACTTGTATTACTTATCTAAATCCAATATTATCTAATACATTATGCATCAAAAGGTACATTCAAATACATTCATGTTACAATTCGGTGAACTTCCTTTGTTGTTTAGCCCGTTTGCTCTCCTGCGAGAAACATCGGTGCTAGTTTACCTATCTACTTATATATAAATACTATTTGTAAGTTTCACTAAACTATTCCTAATAATTCTAGGTGAAGTAATCTCACTAATATCCACCCTGAATACAATTAACTATTCTTGTAATCATTTAGTAATCTGTTTCGTAAGATACATTATAGGTATTTACAATAAATAATAATGGAAGCGCTTGCGATACTATTCTCGGTCACTTATATACCTTAAACATTCGATTTGTCACCAACCCAAAAAACGTGAAGTTTATAGTCTCGTAAATCTTAATACAGATATAAATATGTATACTGATAATCTTACGGTTACCAAAATTCGAAATTAGAAAATACATAATGCATACTGTTCGTTAAATCATTTCAAGGATTCCCAAGTTCCTTTTTTAAGGTTTCTCATAAGTGAAATCCATTACCGAATTAATTAAATTACATATCTCAAACAAAATATTTCACTTATTCGGTTAGGGTTCATATGTCGATATGGGTTAAGTTATTTGCGATTGGACAGTATTTTCCTGAACAACAATAATTGTTACTTGTTACTTACTCTAGTAAAATTTGGATATTTTGTACATACACACATAGGTATATGTATATACATAAAACTAAAAGTTGGAAATTAACAGGTAATTACAACATTTTACAAATCACCATACTGTCAAACATATTTATTACAAACCACTCATGGACAACAAATAATTGTTTAATTATAATATCTTCTAAACCTTGCATCCCAACTTGCATAGGTTGATATAAATACTAAAATTGGATAGATTACAATTTACATAGAATACTTACATAAAAATACACACACGTACACTTGCGTTCTCATCTAAACGGAAAGACATCTTGTGATAAGGCAAAAGTTACAATACTTACAAGATAGTACATGTCATTATGCACCTGATCTTATTACTATTTTATAAATATTATTTTCTGTAAGTATACAAGGCCTATTTCCTACATTCTTAAAACCTACTCTACATATTTTTAACACTAAAGCAATTCTAAACAGCTAAAACTATTAACATAAATATCTAACAATACATATACAGTACAAGTTTAAATTACAACCATCGTAGAGTTCATGTTTATGTTTAAGTAACAGCTTAAGTATATACGTTTCTGAAACACCTGCCACAGTATTGTGCTAATGCTATCCTATTACTT
Source organism: Tomocerus nigrus (assembly GCA_019776505.1). Taxonomy (NCBI): domain Eukaryota; kingdom Metazoa; phylum Arthropoda; class Collembola; order Entomobryomorpha; family Tomoceridae; genus Tomocerus; species Tomocerus nigrus. The sequence goes on from JABASI010006247.1 coordinate 6,360, forward strand.
TTTGTTCAGATACAGTGTCATCTGTTCTAGTATTAACTTTTATTGGAAGATTTTAAGACACCCTCGGTATTCTATGTTTCGCGTTATAATTGTAATTTACGTAATTTAAATGTAAAAGTAGAGGAGAATATTTCTGCCAACATTTGTAACGAGTATTGTGTACTACACTTCATTCGCATGTTAGTGTAAGTTAACATTTATTCGATTTGATTTGTTATAATCTAACAGCTACTACTTTTGGGCCTTTTCGGGAAAGGCCTCTGAAATTGTCAGAGTGCCATCCGACCCACGAATATTGATGTTTCCATTAGCATCTACCAGAGTATTTCCGCCAGCAGAGTCATGGGAGTCACTTTGTTCCATCTTAGAGTTTACATTATTGTTATTATTGGTGATTGTATTATTGTTGTTGTTGTTTTTAGAGATACTTAGTTTTCGCCCAGGTACATTCTTCCGAAATGCTGACATCCCAGATATCCAAAGTTCTCGGTGACGATAAGCAAAATGTTTTCTCAAGGCATCTCTGGATCTACTTGCATGGCTACAGACAGAGCAAACGAATACTTGTCCAGAATGTCCTTCCATGTGAACCTGCGGGTAAGTCAACACATCACATTGAAACAAGATACAAGAGAAAATTTTAATAGTGTGTCAAATGGAAATGTATAAAAAAATAATCCGAATACAAGAATACAGGCTTTCAAAGTTGAATCGTACCCTTAAGTTGTAAGCGTTGCTGAATTTCTTGCCACAGATCTCGCAAATGATTGTCTCTGGGGGTTTTTTTGCCTTAACCTTTACAGGTGGAGTAGATTGCTCGGCTGCAGCAGTTCTGCCTGTGGAACTGATTACTTCGACCCCATTTCCTCCCGGATCAGCGCTCGCTGAAGCTTTCTTCCGTTTGTTTCCTTGTTGTATGCTAGCTGCTGCTACCTTAGCTAAATCTGCCAAAGGATTCTGAAGTGCCCCATAACGATCGGTGAACTCGTTTCCAATGTGGTACTCAACATTCGGTTCTAAGAGTTGGGCTGGGATGGGAGTATTGTCTTCTGTCATCGTCATTTCCATGTTATTGTCGTCATCACCACCGTTTCCAGGTGTAAAGGCCGGATGTCCTGCAATCCCTGCAGCCCCTGATGAGTAGTAGTAAGGCGGATGTTGTTGTTGCTGCTGCTGCGCCTGCTGAAGTTGCTGCAAATGATATTGAGCCGCTAAATTACGAGGAGAATTTTCCAAATAGCCCTCAGCTTCATATTGAACCATATCATTATTGTCACTTGCCTCTGCACTCGCATTGGCAGCTGCGATAGCGGCCTCCAGATGAGTTCTTGGATTTTTGAGCAAATTATCCAAAATACTTGTCGTTCCAATAAATATTCGATTATTGTTAAGATTTGTACTGTTTGTTTTCGGAGACTTGTTGACGGCATTATTGCCGTTTTTATTGTTGTTCGGGAGTGGCAGGGTCGTGTAGCTACCGCCACTTGTTTTCAATACACTACTCTTGCTACCACTATTACTGCTATTGCTACTACTGTGATTACTATTGCTGCTGAGATTTATAATTTCTCCAATGGAAGACGCTGATGATGAGTATTGCGAAGACGCAAAGGGTGAGCGACTCTTTGCTCTTTGCTGAAGATACTGTTGTTGTTGACGGATGAATTGCTGCTCCAAAAGCTGCTGCTGTTCAGAGTTGATTCGCTCAGACTTTTTGTTGTTACTATTGCTATGATTACTGCTATTATTAGAACTGTAAGTATTTTGTACTGGAGAAGAAGACATAAGATGAGAAGGCACAGACGGAACGACCAGTGGTAACTGCAAATGTGGAATATGCAGTGGTTCTGAAGACATCATGGACTCATTAGGCCGAGGAGAGTCGCAAGGCGGTGGAGTTTTGTCTGGGGTCATCACCGACTCAGGTACGATACTTGTCAAGGATTCCAACACGCCCTGCAAATACCGAAGCAAAAAAATTAGGAATCATCGCAGCATCGTTACAAGGCGTGCATACTTGAATGCTAGGTAAGTATAATATAGGCATCTATATACTATCCATGAACTCATCATTTGGAATGATTTCAAATAAATCTGATTTGAGATTTATTTCTGGAAATTCCCTGACATCAAGTACGCATTTAGTTTGAGCTATTTTTATCGCTGACTTACAGGATCGCCAAATCCAGATATTCCCAAGAATTTAGCTCCAATAACCAAATGAGGAATTATGGTGACGGGTACATGGGCTTCTCCACAGTAGAGAAAACTAAGTAAAGCTTTTCCAGCCTCTGCCGGGATGTCAACCACGATCACGGGCATCATGTGAGCTGCTTGGGCCATCGTCTATTTTAGGAAAGCAAACAAAATTCACAACTATTATTACACATACATAGATTATAGACGCATCCATAGACTCTACCTCTATACACTTATAAAGAATGTGTGTTAGCTATAACAGTCTCTCTCAGCTCAAAGTGACGTACTTACTACTTATACTTATACAAATTGACTATGTAACACTCATTCAGCCTTGCTGCGTGTAAATAATATAATGCTCCAATATACTATACTGACTAACTACTCACACCCAGTAGCTTCACAACAGCCTATGTGCCTATGCTGAGTTGTCTCACGTTCGGTCATGGACAGATCGTCGTGGTAGCATGGAAATAAATGGATTTCTGTTCTACTGCTGCATCCTGGATATCCAATTCCGTCCCACTAACAAGTAAGCCCTGTCTGTAAAAGTAAAACCCAGCCCCTCCAACTTCTCTTCTAGTCCAACAGTCTAGAAAACGGCGACAGATAAACACAGGCGCTGCGACTTTACAGGAGACCGGAATCACAGCCCGTGTGGAATTACCGCCGCCGCCGCCGTGCTATTGTATTGCATCAAAATTGCGCTGGCTCTTAGATGAGTTGTATACATGCAATACAACTAAATGTTAACTAATGTTGTAGAGTGTCAACTTTACAGCTGTATCTTGTCTTGTCTGCTTAAATACTCTCCATCTATATTTAATGGATATTAAGCCATCTTCTTGTTGTACAAACAAAGAAAAAATTAACATTCAGCTACTGAGTTATCTTTCACGGTCATTTCAAGGGTGGGTCGGTAATTCCCGACCGTCTGTAAGATACGCAGGCGGTGATTCCTGGGCGTCTGTATTTTCATGTAATCCTAGAAAACGAGTAATAAGGCACAAATACCAGCAGTTGAAACTCTTTTACGGATGTCGGATACTAAGCTTATACAATGTGAGCGTGCACACTGCACACCAATAATGTACAAGACAAGATCTATCTTCCACTTCCATGAATGTATTTTTAAACTCATTCAGCACACACGTGCAAAACAAATAAATTCACGGAGATTTCCAGAACCAACATAAGCCCCACACGTTCTAACGGAAGTCACCGTCTATCTTCATCCTGCCCTGCCATATACATATCTAAAATTGTACTCACCTCTAGAAAACTACTCCCTTGATATTTCGACAAAACTCTACTATCCTGAAGCTAAATTCACTTTAAATGATGTGACCACCACAACTTTTAGATGTGATGTGATTTTGTGATGTATACAGTATATACAAAATATATTCCCAGTCATATATATTTAATACATTTTTATTAATTTTTTATTTTTCTAACGCGAGAGAATAAAATGGGAATGAATCATTCCTCTCGATACCCTCTGGAACTATTTCTACATACTTATTTCCAGGAAACAAGAATATTGAGATGCATAATAAACTTGCTTGTTTTTGAATTTACACGATTCTTCTTAACTTACTAACACTTAGGACTCGAATTTTCATACAACACCAAATAATTATGCACTGTTTATTGTGTAAGATATATGCATAATTAGAGATGTACAGTAATGCATTACAATACAAAGTAGAAAGCCATGAGTCATAAACCTTTAGCAAGTAACTGAACTGAAAGATCTAACTGAAGTTTGTGAGTCACGGACCTGAAATAAAATGCAAATAATTCCAGTCACAATTGCTTTTCCAAATAAGGAGTGGCGCCATGAGCTCAGAGTGTAAAGAGAACATTGCCATAAAAACGTCTTAACGCTTTCCACCTAATCAGACTAAAACGTAGTACATTTGGAAACTTTGTAAAAAAACGAGTCATTCTACTTTATTTAATTTCCTGGGCATGACTGCATTGCTACATTCATTCGGGTATCTCCGTTCCATAATTTATCTCTAGGACCCAGAGGATGGCATTGTTTCATTTTAGTACACTTGTGGTATGTAATAAAGACGTGCTAAAGCGTACAACCGTAAAAGATAACTAAGTAAGTCGTTTACATGGGGCCGTGAAACTATGTAAAATTAAAAAATAGAATTATGCATCATTAGAATTCGGATGACTAGGAGTAGGGAGTGAAAATCTCCATGAAGATGTCCTCATCTTATATATGCCCACTGACAGTGCGTTTTGCAGTGTATAGCGTATAGATCTCGAACGTTTGGTGGAGAGACAGAGCCATAGTAGCACAGCAGTGTACGGAAGCTTTGTTTACAACAATTTCACATTGAGTGTAGTGCCTTGGGTACTGAGGTTCTGAACGAACTACTTCGAGTAATGTGAAGACGATGACGTGACGGTGAAATGGATTAAATGCGTCTTCCACCACCGCACCGGAGAGAGAGAGAGACTGTGCTAGAAGATATCATCATAGTGCAATAATGGAGAAGATACATTGGTAGGTGTATATATTTGTACTCACTTGAA
>JABASI010006248.1:0-11114 GCA_019776505.1 Tomocerus nigrus
CCCCCCGAAATATAACTAGAAATACAATATCTTTGGAATTCTTCAAATATGTAATACATATTGCTCTGATGTCTTGAGAACCTATTTCCTTTTATGTGTAATGAAAATGAGATACGTAGCGATGTTCTGATTTTGTTCATTCATATCATATATTGTTGACTCTAAGCAAGAAAATAAGTAAGTAAAATGGTGAATCCAAGTTTCCACATACTTTACTTGACTTGATTAATTTTAAACTATTACTCAGCAGGAGACGTTTACGTTTTAAGTAGAAAGCATATCCACGTAGTAAGAAACTTCAAAACAAAAGGACGAGGGAAAGAGAAGATAAAACAAACATTTTTCTTGATAGCATACACGACAACTCGACAGGGTGACATGACTTTCTCTTTAAATGATAAAACTGAAATCTACTGAAGTGAGACGTTGCGAAAGTGTCCATTATATTTTGTTGCCTATATACTTTCTCCTCTAATCCGACGATATGATGACGAATACCTATATACACAAAGTACATATATTATTATAAAGTTATCCAAGCCACCAACGAGTAACAAGTTTACAAAGAGTAGACAGTGCCATTTATTACGTGCGGAGAATAGGGCATAGACTCGTGACAATTTATTTTCTATCAACTGTCTTGTTCAATGATTAACGACATAGAAAAGGATGGCTGAACTTGCTTTATTCGGGATTGTCTATTCTACTCTACCTAACAAACAGTTCATTCAACTGATTGCGAGTTGTTTACCTAAAGGAATAGAATCACATTAAAGGACTCTTTAAGAAACTTGTCGGTTCCCCACGAAGTTGAGTCTAAGCATTTAGTATTGTGTCAAAGAATGGACTTGAAAGGAGTACTGTGGCCTTCCTTAAGGATTAAAACTGACAAAACGGTATCTAACGGTATTTTCTGCTAGCTATCTGATGTGTGTATACTATTAAATGGCGTGGTGAAAGTTTAACCTCTGAACGTGAAGGTTCAAACTACTTGTAAAAAGAAGAAACATGTAATGTGGCGCAGGGACATACAACAAGCTGACAGGGGTGTTTATGAAAAGAGAAAGTCCTTTTTCATGTAAATTGGAATAGTGGGCACCAAGCTCCAGAACATTCTCTGCATGAAACGATGAGAGACAGACTGGGACTGGGACTGGATTGGATGACTATCACGATTCACGGTACGAGAACGTGACAAATAACATGACAGGCAGACTAGCTAGCTAGACTGTGCAATATTATGTGATAATGGAAAAGGGCAGGGTATTTGGGGAAACCCTAGGAAAAAGTCACCTTACTCTAATTTCAAGTACTAGGTCACGCAGTCATAGGCAGATCAGAGATATATCATTTTTTAATTAGAATAGAAGTGGTCATGGTCAATCTACAATCTACACTTAATAATATAGCAATACAATGCAGTTAAAAGGTGAATAAGGTACTTTCACTCCATTTCTTTTATTACACCTCTCGTAGAAATACAATGGAAATAGAACGTAAGGAATGCGGCATGAAGAAGTTCGATCAATTTTTGGTACTTTTCACTTTCAGTTACTTAGGTATAAAATATAAATATTAGATGATCCTGGCTGGATGCACGAAGAACTATGCGCATTATTTTCTTTTTAGCCATCAGCTGGGTAAAAACCGATACCAAATTCCAACAGGTATCCAAAAAAACGTATTGACATTTTATGTAATCAAAATTGAACGCATTGTAATATCTACATGTATAGTGTATGTAGTACTTACTATCGGAGAAATGAAGTTCCACCAAAAAAAAGGACAAAGATAAAATCTTCATTTCTCTTCAGTTGCGTTAAAAAAATTGTTTAATGCTCCTGCCCTCTGTAAAGCATACTATCAAACAGAATGGATGTTTCTAGACTATTTGACAAAGGATACCGTTCCAGTAAACCTTCCAGAATAACCATAGTTAAAGCGGACGCCTTTGGGTGAGTAAAAAATCATTTGTGTTGTAAACTAAAGTGCTACCAATTTTGAACCACGGCCTATGGCGCCTTGGATGAGAAACACATTTTCACGTTTGACTTAGAGTAGGTATACTTTTGTGTGGCGGAGCATCGAGCATTGTATTGTATTGCATGTTCTCAACTTCCCATTCATTCTTTGGTCATTCTTCTTCATTCTGCTGCACCTTTCATACTCTCATCTGCATTAGTCATTCTTAATTCTTATCTGTGCTGAATTTTTTGTATCGGTCACGTAAATATTTTAGAAATTTTCAAAATGTTCGGCTCACAACAACCCATAATCGTTTTAAGTAAGTTTTTCATTTTATTTATGCTTTGTTGGACTTGTTAATATCTATTTTTTATTTTACAGATCAAAACATCAAGCGTGAATCCGGTAGGAAAGTCCAGGTGGAGAACATTAATGCCGGCAAAGTAAGCAAATATATTTACAAATGTCATTTTTTGGCGTAAAAAGTAGTATGTAAATTAAATAAGTAATGCCAATAAATGGTTATGATGCGTATATATAGATGCGCATATCATATCGATGGTGTTAAAAATCAAAAATTGGGTTTGTTTATTATTGAAACAGTATTTTACGTTTAGTTTAGTTGGGAGCATTTGACTATTTATGTAGTTTGCATTTTATACATAATTACAAAGAATTTAGTATGAATACAAATTATAATGTATGTCGATTCGTATTGTTCAATAATTGCGACTAATCTCAAATGTTCAATTTATAAATATTTACAGACTATTGCGGATGTTGTAAGAACATGTCTTGGTCCAAGGGCAATGTTGAAAATGTTAATGGATCCTATGGGTGGGATTGTTCTCACTAATGACGGAAACGCAATTTTGAGGGAAATTACCGTGCAACATCCAGCAGCAAAATCAATGATTGAAATTGCTCGCACTCAAGATGAAGAAGTAATATTTCTTAATGCTCTCACTTAGAATTTCCTGTTATTTCAGTCTTGTTTACTAATGTCAAATGTTCAAGATATTTTATTGTGTGTCATTAAAATAGGTTGGCGATGGGACGACATCGGTTATTGTTTTGGCTGGTGACATCCTTGCTGCAGCACAGCCGTTTCTCCATCAGCAAATGCATCCAACCGTCATCATTAGAGCGTATAGACAAGCCTTAGAAGATATGGTCAATGTCCTCCAAGATAGTATTTCAACTCCACTTGATCTGAATAACAGTGAAGAAATTCGAGAAGTCATAAGAGCCTGCATTGGGACTAAATTCATTTCCAACTGGTCTGACTTAGCTGTCCAAATTGCGGAGGAAGCAGTTAAAACAGTATTTATTGAAGAAGACGGAAGGAAGGAAATAGACATCAAACGTTACGCAAAAGTGGAGAAAATACCCGGGGGTCGTATTGAAGAATCCTATGTTCTTAAGGGCGTGATGTTGAATAAAGATGTTACCCATCAAAAAATGAAGAGGCGCATTGAAAAACCAAGAATCTTGTTGTTGGATTGTTCTTTGGAGTACAAGAAGGGAGAAAGTATGACCAATGTAGAAATGATGGACAAAGCTGACTTCACCAAAATGTTAGAGCAAGAGGAAGAGTTCGTCGAAAAATTGTGCGAAGACATTATTAGGTTGAAACCTGACTTGATTTTCACGGAGAAAGGAGTTTCGGATTTAGCACAGCATTTCCTTGTTAAGGTATTTTATAAATAATTTAATTGGTCATTCGTGTGCTAAATGCTAATGTTACGATATTAAGATGTAATTACTAATTGTGTAGGCCGGCATTACTGCTATCCGCCGCGTTAAGAAATCAGACAATAATCGTTTGGCTAGAGCAACTGGTGCCCAAATCATCAGCAGGACCGACGAGTTGAAAGAGGAAGACATTGGTACCAAATGCGGTCTCTTTGAAGTTAAAAAGTTTGGCGATGAGTATTTTTGTTTCGTCACAGAATGTGATGATCCAAAAGCGTGTACAATAGTACTTCGTGGTGCCTCCCGAGACATCCTTAAAGAGGTACCCCATTACTTCTTTAATTTTTACTGAATAACGAAAGGAGGACTTTCAATTTAACTGATACACTTACCATGTCCGATCGGTCCCGTTGTCCGAATCTGTTCTAATTTGATATTTAAAAAAAATATAGGTTGAAAGAAATCTTCAAGATGCAATGTGTGTAGCCAGAAATATCTACCTAGAGCCTAAGGTAGTCGGAGGTGGTGGAGCTGTTGAAATGGCCGTTGCTCATGCTCTTACAGAGAAGAGCAAGTCCATGACCGGAGTTGAACAATGGCCGTACCGTGCTGTGGTCCAAGCATTGGAAGTTATTCCTCGAACTCTAGCTCAAAATTGTGGGGCCAATGTAATTCGTACGTTGACAACGCTTCGTGCTAAACATGCTGCCGGGGAGAAAACGTGGGGTATCGACGGAGAGACTGGGGAAATAGTTGATATGAACGTACTTAAGATCTGGGAGCCCCTCTCAGTTAAGTTGCAGACTTACAAGACAGCTATCGAAACTGCTATTTTGCTATTGAGAATAGACGATATTGTGTCTGGCTCCAAGAAGAAGGAATCAGGATCAGGAATGGGTGGTCCCACAGAAGAGTCCATGAAGGAATAGTTATATTATATTATATTTTTTAACATACATATAACTCACTAATTCCTATTTAGCCAAGCTTAGATTGATTATTACACTTTTTTCTATACTACACCTTCACCATCATTATTATTATTAATCGTTACGTAATCAATTTCATACCGGTTTTGCATTTCAAAACTTTGTTGCTAATGTTCACTAATAAATGAAGCACCACTATGATGCTTAAAAATATTGCAGTTAAAAAATAACTTGTTAATTTTAGGTTACCATTCGTCATGAGTATAAATAAACATTTAACACACCTTTACATTTTACTGTGTTTATATTGTGCGAGCTGATTGATATTATTATGTAGGTACTTTAATTAATAATGCACCTTTCTAATCGGATGGGAGTAATAATTTTGTAAGCAAAGTTATACTGACAAAGTGACAACTTACCTGAACCTAACTAAAATTTCCAATAAAATCACATTGCTTTAAAAGTGGTCCTAACGTTTCATGCAACACATTTTTACTGCATTGACAAAAGTCAAAATAATTAATTTAATTAGGCTTAATAATACCTTAATTATTAACTAGTCTCCATTTCCATAAAATGTTGCTATATTTCATTTTCAATGCGTATTTCATCATTAAATATTAAAAATTAAAATGGGCAGGCATTAAAATGAGTTGTAGTCATAGGTGCAAAAATTTTCGAAATTGTAAATCTATGTAAAAATAATTTATTTTGTAAGCATGCGTTATCGAGTTTTCATCATAACGAACGTATAATATGGATATTGTTCTAATATTCTATTTAGATTAGAGGACACCATTCTAACTAACGCGAATGGCTAATGTGCGCTGAAACTCTTATATAAAATATAAAAGTAAATTGAAATCGAAAGATATGATGCATAATTAACTGATTGAACAAAATATTCCCCTATGACAATTCCTATTTTTTCTTGTGCCTTAAAACAATTTTTAGTATTTCCAGTACTACAATTTGAAATTGGCAACTGAAACGGTAGACATTTTGGAGAGGACTTCTTTGATTAAAAGGAACTTTTCCTCCATCAATAATATTCATTTATTTTTTCGACATGACTAGAAGCAAATATGGATGTAATGAACAAATAAAAGTACCTATGCAAAAAACATTAACCAATTCGAAACCCTTGATCATATTTTATTAGACAAAAAGGGAAAGGGTACAAAGTTTTTTCACCACAAAGCCCAAATAACAAGAAGCGTCAAGATGGTATTGACAATTTCGTCACTGAATGCGATCTTGATTAACCTTACCCTCGATCGCATCAAAACAAAAACTAGTTATTTTGCTAATTTTAAGAGACAGTTGCAGACTCTTTTGTACAATAAATTATTTTATTTTATTCACGTATTACAATTGTATGGTTTTTAATGTATTCACATAACACATACTCTGGGTAGTAAAACAAGGACTGTTATTCAAATAGACTTTTAAGCGTAAATTAACTATAGAAATTAAATAATGGGTACGAGATTTCTGACAGTTTAATACAGCGATGGCATTTTAAAAATCAGAGCCGTCACATTACCATATAAAGTACAACAACTAAACAACAAAAACATCTGGCAGCAAATCTACTGTTTCGTATAGTACTTCTCTGGATTCGGAACAATAGGTTATAGTTTAATTACAAGCAAAAAGCAAATAGTTATGACCTTACGACTTATACGACACGAGTAATCACTGTATCTAGCTACTGCAGGAACCAAGTACTTATTTACTATTTATTTTTGTAAGTTTAGATTAGAATTTACTAATACTAGGATTTTTTGGAGAATTATTCACTAATAAAAACGACCCAATAATAATAATAACCATACAACTAAAGGTTACATAACCTTGATATAATAATAATAGTAATATAATATCATTCTATAAACAGAAGATTTTTTATGTATACAGTACAATCGTAGCTGTAAATAGCAAAAAAAAAGAAGTACAGACATAATAATATGATGCATAATGCCTTTTCATACTACAGATTCAATTACAGACTCAGAAAATGTTTTGGAGTTTTAACTGTTGGGTAAGTAAATAGTTAAGTTACATTATTCACATTTCTAATAATACACAGATATGTACGTCACACACAAGTAAATGCACATATTATACGCAATCATATTTTGTCTCAATCCCATAATCCCATTCATATTCATGAGACCTTCATTTTGTCTTTGTATGTTATTTAATAAGTTTTTTGATATGATTTCCCTGGGCAATCCATAAATACTTACAATATGTAATAATATTATGTTATCATAAGGATTTAATCTCTTTATGTACGCTGTACGCCAATAACGCATATTTATTAACGTTGCAGCAAATATTTTTGGGGTGATCTAGAAATTATCAAAAACCCAGTTTGATTTAAATTACACAAACACACAAATAGAATAGAAGGCCTGGTGAATAGAGGATTCAGTCAGAAACACTGGCCCATGTGGTCTTACTTTTCAGCAATAGAACATTATGGACTGAATTGTAATAGACGGACGGACACAACGTAGAAATACAGTAGCTAAAGTAGCTTCTGCTACTGAATAACCGATTTCTATTTATTTTCAAAATATTTTCCACTTTGTGACCATTTGTTTAAAATGCCCTTTTATGTTACAGTTCATCAGTCCATAAAACTCTACTGCTAAAATATACCGCACCAAGTGCGTGTCCGCTGTCCGTACATATCTGCATAATATGCATAATATTATGTCCCTTACCTCCTACAAAATGTTTCCTCACATTGCTGCACAACACTTTTCCTACGTATAAATGCAAATAGCTTTTGTACAGCAAATATAATAATACATACTACACAGAAACGCCAAAATGGATCTTAAATACATTTACCAGACTTCAGAGGATTAGATAATTATATAGATAATTACCAGACTACATTCTATTTAATTCCAAAAGATCGACTTTTGATCGATTTGTTCTATCTTATTTACATTAGTTTCAGTTCTGTAAGTAGAACTACTAGCCAAATTGAAGCTAATTGCACATTGAAATCTCACTAATTCAGCGAACGATCAAAACGAAAAATTCAAACGTAAGATAAAACGGAATGAATCGTTTAGTTTGAGTGCCACAAAATGGCAACTTTTGCGATGCGATTATTTGAAACACGATTGCGAATTTTCACGCGATATATGTATTCGTAAAATAATTAGCGACACTATTTAATACAATATATACAAAATGTACGATACAGTTTACTATATCAATGCCAAAGTCCAATATAATTGCCACACAAAGTTATTGGCAATGGACCCCCAGCGGCAAAGATTCGCGTACCAGACATATCGACACAATGTGTATAAATTGCTGGTGTGTACTTTTGTCGGTAAACGTCCATTATAATTTCTTCATCGGGGTAAGTCCAACCCGAACTTGACTTCAAAGTTGCAGATCGAGCTGAATTTACATTAGATTCTAAATATTTCCCTGCTCGTAGATCATAAAACATTACAGTCCCTTGACCAGTTCCAATCGATAACAGAGATGAATAAAAATTTGTAGAGCGTATTCCGAATCCTGAATATTTCGAGGGTATTTTCTTGACACATTGAATAGTCCTAGCGTCTAAAAGGGTTGTGTGTGACTTGCTTCCCACCGCATACAATCCATAGTCTTCGTGAACAGCTAAACAAACATTTTCGAGACAAAATGGTAACTTCTTGGAAAATTTCTGTAATTCATTAAAAACATAATTAGTAACATTGCTCTTGCGGTAAAAAATCAAAGACTTCAAAAATTATTACCTGAACAAATTTCTGTGCGTCCCATAGATGAATATATCCGTTCAAAGAAACACAAGCAACTTCAGATAGTTTTCTGTTGAACACAATATCTCTCACTTTCTGTGCGCTGCGGCATTGTTTAACGGAGACGGCGCTAATATAGGAGTACGACGGAACATGCATTTCCATGGACGACGCTGCTGAGGAGGAAGAAGTTATGAAATCAGATTGTTGTGTTGCATTATTTGAGCCTGAATTCGGTTCTGGAACTTTCCAAAGTGCTAAGCTTGTGTCGCGAGAGCCGGAGACTAAATACTCGTCATCCAGCCACGCCAAGGCAAAAACCCAGTCTTGGTGAGCCAACTAAAAGAGTCATGAAATTATGTCTCACATAAAATAATTTTTATGTCCCCATAAAAAACTTTTCAATGCTACTTCTTAGACATAATATAATACATTATTAGATATTGTAACATTACCTCTCCCACACATAGTGGATCAAGTGTAGGCAATTCATAAATTGCAAGATCATTAGGATTACGGCCTCCGGTAGCTAAATACGTTCTTGAAGGATTGATCTCTATAGAATGTATTCCACATTGAGAATCCGGAGGTAAACTACGAGGAGAGGGAGCCAACGAGGGGATTTGAGTCATGTGCTTGGTTTGAACATCCAGCACCATCAACTACAAAATTTACAGTTACTTTTTTCATTTATTCAATTATTATGCTAATATTTATATTCCATTAAAAGCATATTCTTGGAGAAAAGTAATTTAGGAACGTACGTACCTTATTGCATTTGGTTCCGAAAATGACTTGTCTGTCAGAAAGCCATTGCGAACAAAAGACTTTGTTGAGGTTTTCTATTTTCACTGGCTTCTCTTGGAGGATTTGATTCGTCAGTAAATGCTTTATCGGTAAATCTGGGTGCGACTGATAGCACGAATCCATTATGCGAGGCTGAAGTTGCAGTGGATGACGAGTAAACCCTAGCTGCCTTTCATTCAAAAAGTCTACCATATTTACAGATATATCTTGAAACAATGCCAAGGGTCCGCTCACTTGGTCTTGGGTTCCCGGTCCCACTACAAAAAGCCATTAATATTAATATTATTTTTAAGACCACAGTTATAGGTACGAGCTTTACAATCTTTTTAACAGCCAATGAATAGTGTAATAGGAATTAGGATACGTATGAACAAAAGTAGAACCATTTTTATTAAAATTACCTTTAGATTTTGGAGGCTCAACATCCACGTCTTCGTCGTCTTCTTCATGTTCATTATAGCAAAAAAATTCTTCATACTTATTAGAGCCTTCTGCAAATTGTCTAGACGAAAACAACTTTTGATCTGCGTATCCCAGCTGCGATTTCAGTCTCTTCAACAATTTTTTGCTATGTCGTCTACTACTGGCCGAAGTTCTGCGTCCAAATATAGGTCTTTTCAGAACTGCGGCCATCAAAAAGTCTTGCCCATACCGAGAATGTCCATGACCATGATGATTGGCATTTCTACTACGTCCATTGGTTCCGTCCATTTCCTTTTCAATTTTTTTTACAACACTTTACATAATGATACAGGTAGGCTAATTTTTACAAGGACAATCGTTCTACTTTGCAGCAACGTAAAAACATTTTTTTTTGGGGAGTGGGGGGAGGGAATCTTCCAAGGCGAGCATCTGCTGGTGTGTTCATCGCTCGATTCTAAAATAGCTTATTTATGTGACTTTTGAAAAATAATTGCGAGCTGACATTTTAACTTCCAATTTATAACTTTGAAAAGAGGTAATTTTAAATGCATTTTTTAATTAACAGGGAAGGTGAAGGTGGGGTTTATTTTATGCTATAATCTTTTGTTGAAAGTTGCCTAAAAACCATTTTAGAATCGAATTCGAGCATTTTGTAGGCTCGCATTCGATCTGCTGCAAAAATCCTCAAAAAAGGGGATTCGCCCAAAAAAAGTTTTGCATTTAACATTAACACTGGAAAATATAGATCGTTTTTAAATTCTAAGACTCATTCTGATTTCTCATTTTACAAGGGCTACGAAATTCAAAGTTCGATACCGTGTCTTTAGCTAGAAACCTAGACTTGCAAAACAGATTTGAACGAAACTAACATGTATTAATTTTAGAAGGCTTAAAATATTATTGATGCTTTTAAAAATTTCAAACTCACCTTAAAAGTCTTGGTTCAGTCAGACTATCTTTGAATATTTGACACAATATTACTGTGTTTGATTATCTCTTTTTAAACGTTAATCTTATTTGTCTTGATATGTATATAGCTAGTCACTAGTAAGAATAATACGACACGAAAATCCAAAATCATAAACGCGTCGGAGTAAGTGGGAATCAGAATTATAAAAACGGCTCGTACTCAACTCCAATACAGAATCCACGTCTTGTCTCGTCACGTCACTCGTAAATCTAAAAATAACAATAACATTCAAAATGAAAATAAATCGTTGATCGTCGAAAAACACTTTGCTTCGTACTCCTAGTTAGTCCTTTTTATGTTTTAAGCGTCTAAGTTGTCAACTGGCAAACCACTCAAGCCTGAAGCCAGGCCAGGGCTTGGTTGTTGGTTTTAGGTTTATTTGTTTATTTCATAAGCATAATAATAATAGCCAACAGCTGACAGCATAATAATAATAATAAAATAAATTGTTATTACTAAACTATTATGTATATACAGGGTTATCCATATATATGTTAAAGAGGTCTAGGGCTCCTAGCTCCTAAACGGAGGTTGCTACCA
>JABASI010006249.1:0-11113 GCA_019776505.1 Tomocerus nigrus
AAAAACGACTTTGTAGCTTCAAAACCCTGGAGGAAGATTCTTTTTTCCCAGAAAAAGATAAGGGCGATTATAATAGTTAGAGTGGTCGCTTGCAGCAACGGGAAACCCCTCTTTAAGATGTATGAACATAATGGTGTATGCTTTACTATGATTTACTATTTATTTGTGTACTCATACATATTATTTCTACTCTGGTGAATGTCATTGCTAGTAAATAATATAAAAATGCACTCTTGGCGCAATTAGCTTACCTATACCATTCGAATGTAATATTTGAAGTCCCTTCAACTTTGCATCTAAGGATGACATCAACACCTGGACGAATGTCAGCAGACTTATCCGGAGTTGATAAGTGTACAGAAGCTTCTGGACTGATCCCTGATAACAAAAGGCATAACACAAGATTATTTATGATATAACCATGACTAGTTTTCATAATCTATCTATATCTATCTATAAAGCCTATAACAGGCTATATTTGACAAAATATTTGATAAAGTGTGCAAAGCATTCTATTTACTTATCATGACGATTCATATTCGATTCAATGGCCTTTAATTCCAATTTCAGGCCACAAGATCCAATTTTTTTAACACATTAGCTTACTTTTAATTTTTAAATTAATAATTATAATCTCATTTTCTTTAATATAAAAATACTCAAAAATCGTCCTGCTTTATCTAATGTTTGTTCCCAAATTTCATTTTGCTTGCTTGACCAGCCAGTAAATAATGTCCAGATTTATTTTTATGTACCGCATATACCTTGTTTTGCGTAAAGAGAAAGTTCAGAAACCTGGCGTAAACCTGTAAGCAAATTAAAAGCATAAACCTAGAGACACTCATAGTCTCTTCTAATTGCACATTTTAACAAGAATTAAACGGTTGATGACTATTTCTGGTAATAAATGTAGCAAGAGTCTCTTTCCCAAACATCATCATCGTAAATGATATCTTTGCGTTGATAGCTTGTAGTGTGGCCCACTATCTGTATGATACTAAACTGTAAAGCATATTTCCTTTGCTGCTGTATAAATATGAATGAGTTGAAACAGTCCTTTTAATTTCAGCAACAGTCATTATCTTACGTATCTGTCTTGTAATGGGGAATGGAAATTATTTGGTTTTCTTGCGTAGATGTTGGGAAGCTATTATTGTCGACGAAATAGTTTTGCATGTTTATAACTTCTTACGTTGTTGAGAACACATTTCCAACATCTCTGTCTCAAACTTTCACTTCTCTGAAAATGTAATTTAATCGGCGAAAGTCATTAAATTGGACCTATGTTCTTTAACTTGATGACTTTCTCGCTCATGAAATTTAAAATATTACGCTTTACATTCAGTTGCTATACTATTTCATAGTTTCTACTACACTAAATTCCACCTACTTATTTCCTTTAAATAGTACAGAGACCAAGATCTCTTCACGAATAATTTAGTAGTCATCATACACAACGTTTGTACACAGGGAAAAGACAATAAATATCGTTTTTTCAAGCAATTAAAGTGCTGTTATTATTATTTACGGAAAATAATGTAGGTAGTTATATGGCAGATATTTCCGTAACTTAAAATTAATGTACTGAACACTGCGTTCTACATTCAGCATTATATTATTAATAAATTGTTTCGGCAGTTAGTGATTTAAGGTACACTGGCCACATCTTCAATGCTTTGTTTATTGGTATCATTCATTCATATCGCATCTAGGACAAACATTGCCTAAATGAAACAATTTCCCAAGATTGAGACTAGAATTCCAAATTAGAGAAAATAATTATTAAAACACATGGCCCCCGTAACTTCTCTGACTATTATAGCGCAACATTATCATTAATTTTCCGAAACTATGTCATCTGTATCCCGTATCTCATGTATAGGCGCACTCCTATAAATATATCAAGTGCAATTAGCGACAGGTGTGAACACAATATAATTTTATGTTATTTGCCTACATTCACTAGGAATGCTACATATTTTCAAGAGGTACCCGGTACTTGATGGAAAGAAACCTCGCTACATGCAAAGTTGACTATGGTTTGGGTTACAAATACAAAGCCTGTACAAGTTTACACGTTTAACTAATTGAATTTGCTAGCTGAACAGGATAGAATCCAGTAAAGGCACTAGCAACTCGTAAAATCTGCTCTACTTTGGCATAAACTACGTTTGAGATTAAATTAGTTTTTATTAGAATTGTCAGAAGTAGAGGTGTTGGGAAATCCTCCAATAAAATTCGCAAGCATAGCAAATTTTCTTTTCGTAACCGTCAAAAGCTATTTGTATGTACCTCGCGTAGATTGCTAGACTCTAGAATTTTCTAACAATAAGTTGATACTGAAACCTAATAATCCGTTCTACAGAAACTACAGTTGTATATATCGTCAGTTATCCATTCAAGTAAAGAAAGTCAATACACATGTGTATACATGGCAATTGGTCTGCAAAGTCTACATTGGATCGTAAACAAATGAAAGTGTCACATGAATTCTAATGCTGCTGCAGAGTAAATAGTTAGTGAAAGTTGATTTGATCACACTCCGTTCCTTGTCTTTTTAACAATAGCTAGTAGTAGTGAGTGGAGAGAGAGAGAGAAAGAGAGAGAGAAATTTAATACGTCGATGGCCAGTTGCATTTAGGCGGATAGAATTATTTTGACAACGTCAGCATTCTTACTTAGATCAAATAAACCTTTGTGATTTCGTCTGGGAATTGAAGCTGACGGAGTTTAATCAAGCGATTTTATTGCTAACTTGAATGAAGCCACTAAAGCCAGACGAGGAACAGAGCTGTTCTTTGCTTTCAGCAACCACATTTCACTTTTTTTAAGGATTTTTAAGAGCAGAGACTGCAGAGTGAAATGAAGCGGCTATTGGCCGTATCATGAGTTCACTTGTTCTGCAAAAAAAAACTGACTCCAGTCTGTAGGAAGGCCAAATTTCTTTAGAGAGAAGTCAATCATGTGCACGAGTCTCTGATCTCTATTCCTCGATTACTCAACAGAAGTGCTTTCTTAAAGTCCGACTTCTCCTCTTTCTTAAGACTGCTAAACTGAAAGAATTATATACCATTGATACTATTTATAACAGTGCCAAAGAAAGTTCCCAGACGCTCATTACCACATAAAAGAAATGATCGCCTAGTTAGTTACGTACAATAATATAATGCCCGTTTGAAAAGCTACTGAAGATTCCAGGGTTTCTTGTTCGGTTTAATTATCGTACAGTCCTGACTTGAAAATTTTGAAATCTTTACAAAAGCAATCAATGTTAACATAAATAATTTTATTTGTACCTACTTTAATTAGAATTTAGAACTTATTACGATCTTTGGTAAAAAATTCTGTATTAAAATTATTGCATACCTTTAAGATATAAAAAGGGTGTCGATTTTTTTAATTAAATTTTGCTCGAGTAATATACTCGTAATTTTCAGAATTTAACAAATCCAAAAAACGCCAGACTGTAAACAATGTGAGCAGAAAATGAGTGTTTATAAGAAGAAAAGAAACGTAGTAATAATATGTGTATGTAATTATTAGTCCCCTTAGGCAGCTGACTTTGACTTTCCTACAGACTTTTACGAACATGTAACTTTTATATGTTCAGGATTAAGTTTACAGTGGAAGTCGGTGTCTGCTCTATTAGATATCCATAGCCCCCTTTCAACTTTGTGTCAGTCTCTGCTGTGAATTCTTATTATTATAGCAGTTACTTGTAGCCAGGAAGTTTTACATGAGCCGTTGACTGCACTTCCATGTACATACGACTACTCTTCACTTTCTTTATGAGTTTAGTTCATTCCACCAGCTCAGCCGTAAAAGAAGGAAACGAAACCAAAAGGAAGTCATCGTGTGCAAATTCAATCTGCGGTTTCGTTATCTCGTTAACGTTTTGAAGAGGGAAGGTGAAGGAGAGAGAGAGAGAGGCGGGGAAGAAAAAGAGGGAGAAGGAAATAGTCCACACTCGGCATGCCCTGCTTTACTTTGAACACAAAACTTCTGCAGCTAGATTTGATTTGACTTAGCTCTTGTTCTAACTTTTACATCCTAGCCTACTAGTAGGTAAGTGCATCTCTCTTTCCCTTTTACTCAATGAACTTTCCGGAATATAAATACATACATACTGATTAAGAAAAGTAAATTCATCACCAACCTCCGCAACTTCACTTAACTTTACTCTGTACATCCTCGTTTAATATTTTACAGCATATACACATTCAGTGTGTTTTTACTAATTCGTAAGACTATACTTTGTATTATTCATAAACATAATTGTATATTGTACTCTGTACTGTAATGAATATTTCTTGAAATTGTTAATCACTCCATCCAACGAGAAAATCTATGATACGCGAATGATACAAGACGCAATTGATCAGAAAAGGGAAGCATCATTTTTCATTAAGGCGCACAATAGAAAATGATTTCTTCTTTTCTTAAACAAGAAACAGTTTCGTTTGAGGAAAGGAAAAGGTAGCTCACAACATGCACAATAGAAACTTCAACTTTGCTCTTTAAAGTTGTACACATTCGGCATCCCCGTGAGATTTCTTGATGACAAACAGTACTGTGAATAAAGCTTAATTTAATCCCTTGCCACGTCATTTCATTAGCTCTGACATGAGCTGGCCTTGCTCATGATGGCTGAGCTATAGCTTTAACAATCTCAGTCCAAGTCTCAATTCATCAACTTATTTACTCTGACATCGTATGTGTTAAGTAGTCGACAGACGGAGTAACTGCCTGTCCATCAAATAAAGTTTGCTCTAAATGCAGTCTGCTCTTATTCAACTGAACTCCTTCAACCAAAATAAACATTAGTTCAGGTTTGCTTGCAACTTGCAACTGTTTAAAATAGCATTTCTCTTACTACACTACAATAACATAACCATACATCACACTCGTGAAAAAGAAGGATAAAAATTTCCCTGTCAACTTAGACGAAATTAAACATGTCCGTACTTACTGCATAATGAAAACTGCAAATATATTTCATGCACTTTGCTGTTTTTTGTTTGTTAGGACTTTGTGCGTCACTTTATTTACTTACAACAAAAAACGAATCAACAACAGTCACTGAATTTGTAAAACCATTCCATTATTATTATTTCAACCAGAAGGGGGTCATCTACAGATGTAAGTTCAAATGTACAAAATGTATCATCAAATATTTAAGAGAGTAAGGAAAGTGGCACAATAATTGTTAAATCTTTTCGAATACTGAAAATGGAAACGGACAGCCTTGCCGCATTGCATTGAGAGAGTCTGGGAAATAAAATATTTCTAGTTTTTCAGCAAATCCACGAATGCAGCAAACACCACAAGACAGGCATAATGTTGTCTGTGTACGTACTGCGTATGCAATATATAAATATTATGTAGGTAAGTACCTTAATAAAAGCAGACATATGTACTTTTCGTGTTTTCTTTAGCAGATGAAAAAGTAAATGTGCCTTTGTAGTGTAGTCACTGAGACGATATTATGCATATGGATGTGTGTAGTGACTGAAAATTCAGTACAAAAGCAGACAAGTCAGAGTCTATAGGGAAAATGGAGAAGAAAGAAGGTTTAGTGACTTGACTACATATTGCAGATGTAGTCTGACAGGGAATCTACTGACTATATTATAATACTTTGCACTTTAGTTCGTACGTACGTACACATAGAAGTGTAGTGTGTGTGTGCCTGCACTAACTTTGACTCAGTCCACATCACATCCCATCAGCTTCCTTCCACGCTTACGTAAAGATTAGTGCGAAAGATGCAGACGTACGTTAGATCAGATCGGATATTCAAATTTGGGCTTCTCTTCTTCAGCATGACTTTAGCAACGCCACTGGAATACTGATCATCCCATTCTCCATTGGCTCCCTTCTAGTTTCTACTACTAGTAAATAATAACGTGCGTGCTACATATCCTATATTATAACTACCGACACGACTATCCTATAAGATATACGCAAAATAAAACGTAGAAATAGTAAATCTATTGTTGCTCAAATATTATTACAATACAAATATTCTACTGCTTGCTACACGTCCATATTGTTACATGCATGAACTGAAACATCTAACACATTTATACACTAAGGAGAATTGGAATTAGAATTTAAATATTATTTTCTGGTCTTTGAAACTCTCTAGTAAGCACAGATACATTCATATTAACAATAACAAGATTACACAACAAATGTCCATAACGTGAAACTTTAATGCATAAACATAAAATACATCATACTTCTCCTGGAATATTCATAAAGAGGTGATCTCCATCCATTTCCACACTTTACTTTTCTTTGTTAAGTTGATGGAGTCTGGCGAACGTCCCTTTTCGTTAAAACCTTTGTGTTTTTTCTTTGGTTATTGCAAACTGTATCCTTATCTAACCAACAAAGCTACGCACAAGCGTGTACACGCTCTATACTTAATTAATGTCTGCATTTCTAAACTACAGTTTTGTTAAAAGTCGACTATTAGTAATTTGGAACAAAATACAAAGTTAATATCTAAAAGTACAGGTTAATCCTTCTCCAATATTTTGAATTAATTTTCTTACCATTTTATTCTAAAGGATTTTAGCAGATTTCGCAGATGATGAAGTATTTCATTTAATTCCATGTATATTGTATGTGACTGGTCTTAATATTGTAAAATACGACACAGTAAACATAGGAGTTTCATATTTAGGACAAAGAAAAGTATTTTTGTACATTTTTGTACTGCATACAAAATGCAAGTAGACATGCACTACGCGAATATTATTATAAGAGTTGACAATGTGACATGCTCAGTGTTATTCGTTAAATTGTGATTCTTTCTGTCGAAGTGCATACATAACATTACTAAAAGATTGCTAACAAAAGACATTGGATTTTATTGCATATGACAAATCCTTGGAATGAGAAAATCCTTCACTTTTTATTACTGATAGCAGAACAATATGTAAAGTAGAATGACATATTTGTAGTTTGTGTGCTACACGAAAGTCAACTTATTGTCAAAACTCACTGGTACGAATGGTGTAGTTACTCGTCTGGATATTTGTATGCTCATAGTGTCTACTCTACAAGCTACATCAATGCAATGTTCGATTTTATTAGCACTTACTCGATGGAGGGTTGCGATTTTCCATTTTTCTCCATTTGAAAGCTTTATTACCACCCATATCCAAGCTATTACAATATCTAGTCATATTATTCCTTTATGATAATAATATGCCCTATATAATACACTAGGAGTATAATGCATTACATATCTGTAGTTACTATCCATCTTAACTATGTACAAATGCATAGAGCTATTTAGGATAGATATATTGCAGTAATGGGATATTGGCGATATGGCAATTTCTCTTTAAACCATCTCAACTTAGCTTCAAGGAATACATTATAGTTTCTAGTACCTTTTTGAGCTAACTCCCAATTGAGAAAAGGAATGGCCAAAAGACTCAACCCCATCAAATCGCAAGTTGTCAATTCACCATATATATAATAAAGATCCCTCTCTTGATATCATTTTACAATAAGTCAGAATAAAACTGTCACTTGGTGCATTATATTTAACTTTGTTTGGAATATTATAGACCTCTTGCTATATATTACTATTTCTACTAGATCCACAATAACTGCCAAGAGAGATCATAACTTCCCATCAAACTTTCCTAATGTTACATAAAAATATTTAACATTTCCAATTGTAAGTCATTCCTATGCAAAACGCACTCGCTTCAACTTTAACATACTTAGTGGATTTACAGTCTCAATAGCATACACGTAGAAACGTCCATAACTGTCAGAAAGTCAGAATGCTAACAATGATGATCTTTACATAATTTTACACATCCGCTATAAATATATTAAAATGCTAGCCTTTTATTAATTAATTACTTCCTTCATTAAATATTCTACCTTTCATTTGGTAGGTACAAATTGCTTCAAGTTCGTCAGCTCTTGGTAAAGGAAATGGCAAAGAATGAAAGTGTAATAATTTTGAAAGAGCGAAAAGGCTTTGAAATTTAGATGCCATAAAATACTATTATGTGAAACAACAAATATTTTCTAATGGTTGTTTAGAAGTAGGAGAAGCGATGGAAAAGCCAGTAAAACAGACAAGACAAGTTGAGCAAGCTGACATGAGTGAGTTACTTTAGCGGACCATAATTCACTCCACGGTTGCAGTCTGAGCTCTCACAATCAGCCAAACAAAACTAACGATAAGTCAGCGAAAAGGAAAACGGAGTTAGTTATGTTTTATGATATGTACATGTGTAGTGTGTGTAGAGAGTGAAACTATGTCGGTGTATGTATCCCTGAAATGAAGTGAACTGGTGGAAGAAGAAAACAAACTCAATCCATGCAATGCAATGTAATAATTTTAAAAGATTGCTTTGTGTTTGGTTTGGGTGTGCATATCTTGTGGCATGTTCCTTCAGATTTGGGTTCAGTGATTCCTCTCTGTAAAACTTGTGGTAGATTATAATATACTGGGAGAGAGAAAGAGAGACACAGATTCACTCCGTCTGACCACCTGGGAAGAACAAAATAGCTAAAGATGAAAAAATACTGCGATCTCAGCAGGTTCACAATATCTGGGTACCACTTCCAGAATCCTTCCTTTCGTTTTACTTTTAGGATATATAGCTACAGAGAGTCTTTTTCTATTTCCATTTCATAGTTAAGAAATAGGAGTGAGTGTCTATTTACTCACTACTTTACGAATGAATGCCATAACTCTGAGTAGAAACTATTTGATGGCTTATGTTACACAGGAACACAGTAGAATACAAATATACCCATAAGAATAGCACGCTATATTTAACAGTCTCACTTTAACAGCCAGGAACAACTATTATAATATGTCTACAGAGAAAAGTGGGTGTAGGGAATTGTATATTCTGTTGTTTTACTAGTTTGACCCAACCTTCGTAGCGTTAGCTTATATATTCTCCTCTGTTGTGCCTGTCTGTATGTCATCAATAGTTTAACTACTTAAATTGCATCCTCTAACTAGAGCCTGCATTTATTACGTAACTGTGCAGACGGAGGAGAATTGAATGGAATTCTATTAGATATAATGGGAAATAAGGTTAAAAATATATGATGCAAGACAAAAGACACTATACAGGTGGCATACAATGTACATGCCCACATTTCTCTTATAGATTGAAATCCTTGGGTTACCCACTAGGAACTGTGAAGCAAACAATATTCTTCTTCCAGTTGTTTAACAAAGGGTCTACTACTATCCTTTTACAATTCATTCGAATACGTGCTAAGTTAAAGAACACATCCTATCGCCTTCTCCACCCTAAACAATCAGCATAATAATAAGAACCATTAATTTTCCTTCATTGGCATCTTTTCAACACTGAAGTCAGAGAAGCAACTTCTTCGCCGTAAATTTATCGATGCCACATTCTGGGCCTGCAACAAACTTGACCAGCAAGTGTTTTCCGTTTTCAAATATTTGTTTGAAAGTAATCGCTAAAGGAAAGTAGCAAGCAAACTAACAACTGCACACTCAATACAGAGATAGCTACAGATAACACTAAAAAACTTTTACTCTGCATAATATTTCCCTCTCCATATAGTTAGCAATGTAGCGCATTGTTATCCAGACTCTGAAGATACCTAGGAAGTTTGCCTGGAGGAAAATTTATTATTATTGTGGTGCACATAGACACATCTTGTGTACAAAATGGAAATTGCTGTACATGTTCATGTAATACATTCGCATTTATTTCTTGTAAGTTGTAAGCCTGGTTAATTGCATAGATATTCAAATTCAAACACAACAATCATATCCGAAAATCTCATCAATGTTTTGCTTTTTTTGCTGTTATGCATTTCTAAAATCATTATTAATTTACTGGCTATGAATAATAAATTCAATTCATGTTTAAGCCCAATAATGTTAAATTCTATTTAATGCACTGCAAAATAAAGCACATTTAAAATCGAACAGGTGTGTAGAGGTCCTTGTGTGTTTCAAAATAATAAAGCTGTAATGTAAAAATATTCTTTAATATTCTTTCCTGCTATAAACATACGAAAATATTTCAAACAATTGACTCAACTACAGAAGACGAATGAATCTTTGGTGAATTTGCTTTAGACGATTAAAATAGGTTAGCTAGCGTAGTACAGTTTGCTTCGATTTTCTCACTAGGTAATTACTGCAGAAAGGTAATGATGCTTGCTAGATTCATCTTCAAATGTTCGTGTTTGCTCTAGACCACAAGATGAAGGGTCGAAATGCTCAATCCACGAATATATGGGGTTCTTAACATCATTCTAAAATGTCAATGTCTCATAACAATATCAGTCTGTCTAAATACACGTAACCAGTCAAACTTTGTTCACGTCTCATTAGCACAAATAAATGTTAACTTTAGAATCCTATGCATCTGCATTCATCCATGCATTACAAGCAAGGCAGCTTATAGAGAAATCAAGTTACGTTACGTTTTGCTTCACTAACTCACAGTCATTCGATTCGTTCCTGGAAGTTGGTTGTCATTTTCTGTTCCAAATTACTCTCTCTCTCCCTGTGTGACTTCTTTTTGCTGCTACTAGAATTTCTCACGTTATAGCAGCGATAGAATAGAAAATGAGCCTACCACCACCACCTAATGTTACTTCATTCTTTTAGCGTTAATGTCAGATTTCAAGACGTAATGGATTATTCGTTCTATTTACATATCATATTGCACCCACATTACAGATAATGGTCACACTACACTCTAACTTCCAAAAGCGGAACCTAAAAACATTAAATGAGACGGTTTCTTTCTTTTATGTTTTGCATTGTAAAAAACTATACATTGATATTATTATTATCTGTAGAATATGCTAGATATATTTTAAAGATAATCCAAAATAGCATACAACGTACATATGTAGTCCCATAAGGAGAGGAAGCTATTTCTTTTTTATTATATTTTCTAAAGTCTGTATGAGATAATGTAGCGCGTACGGCGTACGTAGTGATTTGAAATCATTGTAGGTTCAGTTTGAAGCATTGAGCAGATATTCTCATCGCATCTTATCCTATCTCATCATTTGCAGTAGCCACAATTTTTAACGATAGTATCCTGTACATGAAAAATCT
>JABASI010006250.1:0-11113 GCA_019776505.1 Tomocerus nigrus
TTTAGGTGCATTTACATTTAGGGCAAATTCCCTTTAGGTGTAATTGCTTTAGGTCATAATGGTCTTTAGGTGTAATTGCGTTAGGTGTATTTCCCCTAGGTGAATTTCCTCTTAGGTGATATTGCTTAGGTGTAAATGCTTTAGGTGTAATTCATTAGATGAAAAGACGTGGAACCACCTTAAGCGTTAGGACGAAGTAAATATTCATTTAAAATTCAAAGTGCAGTGCGTGCATTTTCAAGTAAGGATGATGTTTTGCATTTTCACGATTAAAATTGAGTAATGTCAAAAAATGATTTTTTTAAAGCCAGTGAATAGGAGTGCTAAATATATTCTGTATAATAGGAGTGCTACATTGTGCTAATCAACTGAGTTTTACACAAAGTTTTGTTAAACATTCATTTTTATCTAAAAATTGTTTAGTTTGTACTTACAACTTGTAATGTAACAAACAAGGAATTCATTCAACATCATTTTTGGTAATAATAATATATAGGTATTCATATCAGTCCTTGCTATTTATCTATTTGATCGTATGATTTATTTGGAATATATAAGGATGTAATTATGTCCGCAGACCCAAATATTATTACAGAAGGGTAAAGTCAAACGCTATAATTATGCTTTCGTACAAATCCGATAGGCCCAATATGCAGTGTAGATATTGTGTAATAGGATTTTCCCGTTATATATAATATTTATTCTTAGACAGATTATAATTTGTCTAGCTACCTGAGGAAATGCAAACATTATGGGAATTAGGATGGAAGAGCTTCAAAAATAAATATAACGATCAAGGCAGTTGTATCTGTACTACGGTGATTCTCAGCTCCATTTTTACTTTTGCTTATTCTTGAATGAGAATATAGTTGTATAGTAGTGTACATTTATTATAATATTTTAATATACACAAGTGTCAGTGTCTTTGGTTTCCTGATATAATGTAAGTATAAAGACATGGCCAGGAATTTCTAACTAAACAAACGAGGAGAAAAGAATTTTTTAAACGGAGAATTGAGAACTAACTCTCAGAAAGAAAAGTGAAGGGAGGAGAAGAGAAAAAGGAGGCATATGATGGAAAGATAGTGAAAAGAGTCTCTGTAGAATGATACGGATTCACTCAAGCAATCTAATAACCAGATAAAAAGACCTGTGAATGGAACGATGGATAGAACTAGCAGTATATTATACGAAAGCTGTATAATGGGGTCTATGTGTGGTAGATAGACGATATACGCAGGAAAATATTATAGTCTTGTTGAATCCAGATTCATTTTATACTGAAACCTTGAAAGCCCCGTAACTAAACTGCTGCATGGACTTATTTTTACAAATCATAATATTATATTTATCTGTATCTGTAATAATAATAAACACTTTTTATACCACAGTTCATAAGAATATATGAAATATTATAAGTGTAGTGTACCTAGTACCTACTCAAAAATACTAAGAAGGAATGTATAAACAGCATATAAATGCAACGTTGTAACTGGCAAATTTATTCCAATCCTCAGTTCTAGATTAAAGTAGGTACCAAAGTTGATTTTTTAATTTACTGAAAGACAAAACACATAGAGAAATCTTCAAAATAAAAAATTTAGCTGCATTTTTTAAAACGATATGTCGCATTTTGCTTTCTACATTGAATAAGAAACATTAAAAGAATTATGACAGACATAAAAATTCAATTTAACAGTAAAACGGGTATGAACGGTAAATGATGTTTTACTAATTGTTGCCGATGTGTCAGAAAGTGTTAAATATAAATTATGAAATCATTTATATCCAATATACCAATTTTAAGATGTGAACAATTTGATTTTATGGCTTGTTCACGAAATGCATTTTCATAACACATGCTGCTCCTTAGATTCAGCTCATTAATTATTTAGAAAGGTAATTATTTAAATAACCTAGGTAACAAATTGAAGTAAATAATTCTAAGTGTTTGCTTTTCCCTTGTAAGGAAGCATGTGAGCCAAATCCATACTTTATATTATTTACTCATATAATTTTTTGTCTACAGAGAAGTTAGAATCAAGAAATAGTAAATAATTTCTCATAATATCAAGACTGAAAATATTTGCAGGCGGTCTGTAAAATGTGTACTTTTATGGTACAGACAATTGTAAAGTTTCCAGAATTTAATTCACTTGGATTAAATGCAAAAATAAATAAACCGTGAAAACGAGGGTATATAAATATGTAATAATTTTGTACGGAATGTTTTCGTGTTTCGTTTGTGGCAGATTTTGAGGTCGGAGGGATGGAGAAAATATTATAGTGTGTGTATGCATTGACTGACAGACAAAGTAGTAATTGAGACCCCCCGCATTAATTGCAGTCGATTTGGATCTCTCAATCGTCCAAGTCTAACCATAAAATCGGAATTTTTTCCAAAATCCCTTGTCGAAATGTTTTATAATTAAGTTTTCGTTTGAAGTTTTCCTTCCCTTGTAAATGCAATCACTGTCGAGTGGTTTTCAGTTTGGTTTTCTATTCCAGTGCTATTGCTTGCGCACTACAGAGAGAAGAATTGAAGAGAGCAGAGAAGAGTAGATCAGATGAAAACCAATCGAAATGAAAGGCAATCGACGGAAGGAAAGGATCTGCAGATGGAGAACGGGAACGGATATATGGTGGTAAATATTATAAAGTGTGTGTATAGGGGATGGAAACGTAAATATTATAATATATTTCCAAGAGAAAATGTAAGTCGGAGTATGGATGGGAGCTCTATTTCTCCTATGTGACTGAATATGCGGTTTTGTGCCGCTGCGAATGAAATTATATTAATTTTAGGATTTCATCCCGCTATAGGAGGCCACTTGAGAATACTTACTCCTACTTAGGAGGATATGGCAGGACACAATGCAAGTGTCAATATAGAGTCGCCTCTTTCTCTCTCACTCAGCCTTAGCTCAGTCAGCCTCTCTTCTAATACTCGACTGCAGGAGGAGAAAGACAAATATTATAACATTATAACAGTTCCCCACATCAAATCACATAACATCATCTCACAAAACACTTCACTCAATTACAGAACCTAGCTAACCTACAACTCTCCTTCCTCTATTTGTATTTGCTTCATTACGATTCCATTTACTTGGCTCGATCAAACGATTTTGCACACTGTGACCAAAGGCAAGAAGAGGAAAAGGACCGCGCGCGACCACACTGCACTCTACTCTAGTAATACTCTATTAATAACTAACTACGTTACAAACGTATTAGATATACTAATGAAATAAAACAGATTATTAAGGCTCTCTGTTGATCCGCATCTGAGCTGATGAAAGCAGCTCATCGTCTAACATAATGCAATACAATTCATTCTGGCCAACTAGTTTTAAATTGATAATACTACATCTCTTTATTTTCCTCCTCTTACATACTAAGGCTTCATCAATGCATACATATATGAATACTATATAATAATATTGTAATGTATTCCTTTTACCTTTCAAATGCTAGATTACATTGTGGAATAACAAACCGCAGAGATTTTACCTACCCTACCATTGTACCCTGCAACTACTTACTTCTATCCTTTTCAACACTTTCACAATATTTAAACTCCAAGGGGTTTTAAGAAACAATTGCCACGATGAATCCTAAATAGTCTATATTCTGTATACTTAAATAGTATTAGTATGGTACCTAGGATTCTGAGAAATGGAAGAGCGGAATTACGTATAAGGGTTTCACTTGATAAAAAGGATATAATATTAAAGTAAAGATATACTATTATCAAAGATAGCTTTATAAATAAAATTCTCGAACACACTTCCACACCTCATAAATACCAATTTCTATTAGCTCTAGACATAACTGATCTTCCACCACCTAGCAGAGAAAATGTCAAATGCATATGAAATTGGGGTTTAGTGTCATTGTTTTTAGTTAAATTACAGGCTGCACATCTAAAATCACTCCGATCTCTGCCATATTACGATTTATTTATATATGTTCAGAAGACCGTTCTGTTTTTGTAATTTTTTGTGAAGCTACATAAAGACCGTTATGAAATAACGTGAATTGGTGTTGGTGTAACACCCACCAATAGAAATAGAGCTGTCGAAAAATGGGATTTTTATAATAGTCGTTGTAGTAAGTGTAACGCAAATTACATGACAAAATTCAGATTTTGTAAAACAAAGAAAAGCGAGTGTTGACGCTTAAAATATTTTATTTGAATCGTATTGATCTTAAAAAGTATTGTTGAGTATTGGTATGGTAATAAGCAAAATATGTATAGATGAGATGAGGCCATTAGGTTTTTAATAAAATAGTTTTTGGGTTTTCAAACGCATTGACTGCATTTTTTCACTTATTAAATATTTAATTGTGTATATTCCTAAAACATTTTTCTTCTACATAGTCATTTACTATTGATTTTAATGAAGGCTGGAATTGTTTTATATGAGTAGCTAATAGGTGTGCACATCGCGATCGCATTCCTGCGTAGAGTGCACTGTGCACCTTGTAATTATTTTTAACTGATTTGTAATTTGGTTAAAGAGATTCAAAAAGAAGAATAGAGACTTCTATTATAATAATATAGTCAAAAATATCTACTTTTACATGCTAATCTATTCTAGTACCTCACAGCAAAAAATTAACGAAAATTCTTTTGGATCAGCTAGACATGCCCTTGTAAATCAGAAACGATAAAATGTTTTTATTTATTTATGCTTAGTTATTGTTGTCTTTCATTCTTGTTACTAGTAATAACTAACATTCTGCAAAAAATAAAATAAAATTGACCTACTATATTTTAAAGGGGAGGCTTCAGTTTATATTAGCGCATAGAATCTCACTTGCATGTGTATGTCTGCCATAACGTCTCAATTCTCAACGTTTCTATTCTATCTAGTATAATAGGTATCAAATGTAAGCATTATAGACATCCGCTTTTCATTCGTCGTGAAGAGAGACCGATGTTAGCGTTTGGAAAGAAATAAAACGCAAGACCCCTCTACACGATGTGAGCATAACGATTAGGCGAGAAGAAAACGAGAAGCTACTGCTGAGAGCGTACAGATGTGTAAATGCAAAAAGCTTTCAACAACATATTACCTATAATATAAAGAATCCGTGATACTAAATGACACTGCAGTAGCCTCCGTGCATTTTTATGTCAAGATGGAGGTGTCAGATGGAATGGCGAACGTTTTTTACTTTCTAACGAAGATTTCTTTTTCAAACGCTGTGTTTGCGTTGTTTTTCGGACAGTTCCTCTAAAAAATTACATAATATCAATATTTAGTTAGTTTATTGCATTAATCACAGAAAGAAATTATTTTAAAAGTCGATTCATTGCTACCAACATTTACATTTCATATATTTCTTCATAATGGATATAATTTTGAGATATAATATGCACAACATCATACATAACAAGGAAATATGTTATTGTAGTGTCAGTAGGTACTTAGTAATCGAACAGCGTAAAAATGGACCATACATACTCACACATGAAGCAAACGACATACATATCCACTATAATGATGAAATTAATTTAAATTCCTTGTTATACCATTACTCATAATTGTTAGAGTTGCATACACATTTGCTTTGAAACACTTTCAAAGGCGGAATATATATGAATAAAATTTTAGTTTTCGTATAGTAGATAATTGTCTAAATCATCCCACTTGATAATTATTTAGCATTTCATACAATTTTGTCATAATCAACTACTTATCTATATATATTAATAGAGAAGTGTAGAGTTATGTATTGATTTCCAATGTAATTTTAATATATAAACAAATGAGCTCTTCTAAAAAGATCTAAATATTAAGTTGTATTAATAGTAGGTAGGTATATAGTGAATAGAATAGTATGTAAGTATTTAGAATAGATTTTGAAACACATTTGCACAGAACATTAATAGATTTGTTAGGTCGTACTCATTCATTCAAGGAAATATTCCATTTGCCATTTTGGTATCATTAACATTCAGAGATGAGTTTTTTGACGTGCTTTGGACAGCCGTCGTAGGCGAGGTATCACAAGGAAAGCTTAATGAGCTTGGCGGAGTACAGTAAATAGAAAGTTGGGAGGACATGCTATCCGTCTCTTCTTTGTGGGCAACCACTTCCGCGCAAAACGTATGGCCTCCTTTTTTTGATAGTAGAGATGGCGTAGATGTTGAAATGGGACGTTGCAACATTGTTCTGTATACAAAAAATGCCATTACAGGTTGGATTCAAAATTTTCCTATACAATGAACAGTACAATGAAA
This sequence comes from Tomocerus nigrus, assembly GCA_019776505.1. NCBI lineage: Eukaryota > Metazoa > Arthropoda > Collembola > Entomobryomorpha > Tomoceridae > Tomocerus > Tomocerus nigrus. Next base: position 6,254 of record JABASI010006250.1, read on the forward strand.
TTGTACAATGAACAGTGCTCCACTAAATAAGGCAATTTATATACTTAGGTAGTAAGGAAATTCACAGGCGTCCCAAAGTTAGCATATAATTTAATATAGCAAAATAGTTATGTAGATAGGTAATTTATTTTGCGGAATAGGGCAGGTCAAAACCGTTTCTGTACCAAAGAGAAGCGTAACCCTTTTTGCGAAATATCGCCAGAGATATGTCCTTAAATCGCAAACTTGGCAATATTCTAAAAGAATATATAGTACATACCACAAGAATGAAATGAATTGAAAACAATTAAATTATGCTTTGTTCGCATTTGTTCTATTTTCTATCGGTACGCGAAGTCCGTGAATTTCACCAAAAATTTCATACAATTGCCTTCTTTAATTTTACGAGCTGCCCACACTACAGATAAAGTATTTCTACATAGCCTCTAAGTCAAACTCGCTGGTTTTTATTGTCTGTTTTTATAAAACTCAAATTGCGTAACACTCATCTACCACTAACTGCGTCCATTATTTTTGCGAGCTAAGATTTAAGCTGGGATTTACAAATAAACCAAATTACTTTTAGATAAAAATTTATATAAAGGCTACACTAAACATTCATCATACAATGTTTTTATTTTACTTCAACGAAAACTGCATGAGGACTTACAACATCAGTAAAAATTTACGTATTGTAAATGAGAGTTTCGGCAGGTATAATGTGGTGATGAAGCCTTACAAGGTGCATAATAGGAAGTATATTGTGGTGACTTGGCAGAGCAGCTTACGTGCGAAAAGTCATACATATAAAACAATTAAAATTTCTTGTCTAGTAAACATGTATCACTGCTAATAAAGTGATTTATAATAAATTGATAACCTCCGTAATAGTAATATCATGACCTACTCGGAACAGTTAGCAACTCCTATTAATTTAAATGACTTAAAGCAATCATAATCAACGATACAAACAGGAACCTTACAACAAGTAAAAGTAATAGTATCAGTATTTCCAAAGAAAAAATAAATTGCAAGACTCCGTGTAGGTACACATAATTTGATTTGATTAGCGACTAAGATGTTGAATTTTACTTGGGCGAACCTTTTACTTAGGTAAAAAATACGCGAAATAAAGTCCCTTTGAAGAAAAGGGCAAAGTGCAAGAGGTCCGCTGGAAATTAACATAGTACTACTATTCACTATGTTCAGTATTTTATAAAATGCTGGCAACAGGAAACACAAAATTCTTGTATTTAGCCCTAGCAGCCGAATATTTAGCGTTGCTCTCGTTAGTCTCGTTGATATCAAATATTATAACAGAAGTGATCCCAATTTAATTATTCTTCTGCTTAAGATGTCTTCGTGCATGGTGGGTAGTTATATTATAGTGTCTATTACTTTATTTTCTTATTTTGATGGATACTTTGTAGTTTGTTGCAGTTGCCTTGCAGGACCTGCTTGTATTTACTAATTACCAAGTATAGGTACGTAAGGTATCGAGCGGTATCACAGCAAGATGTAGTGTAATGGCCTAGGTATCTTATAATAATTCCAAAAATTCCCGACAAGATGAATAACTTGAGTTATATTGGGAATGTAGGAAAATATGTGAGCAAAATGGGTGCAGGCATACAATAAATTTGATTTTTTGCCTTTATCTCCGAAAGTTGTTTGTGCATTTTACAGATCGATATATTTGATATTAGCATATTCCATTTAGTCAAAAACAACTCATGCCTGGTGGAGACAATCATTAGATGAACATTCCGTGTGACAATAATTTGCTTTTTCTCTATTATTTCTGAATGTACCTTAATTACTTTCTATTTCTGAAGACATCTTCTTTTCTGAGGATATCTGCCTGATTTTCTGGTGCACAAATATAAATTGATATTCGTTTATCGGTAGTATTACCTTAACATTTCAGCATTGGGACTATTGGTAGGTGCTAGAGTATTTGTTGCTATACCAGAACGGTAGATGGACGATGTCGATCTTGACTTTTTCCTACAAATTCGGAACACTTTTTTAAAGAATTAAAACATTTCCTATTGACTTTATAGTGTTTCTAACTCTTACCCTGTCCGAAGCTTATTAGAATACACTTGCTCCAACAAAGTAGGAACTGAAGGTACCGGCGGTCCAGCTATTACATTCTGAAATGAGAGTATCAAATTAAATTTAACCCCTTTTTAGTAAAAGCGATTGTATTTTTTAAAAATACACGAAATAAGTAGGTATGTACCGCTAATGGCATTGATCGCAGTTCTCGTAAGTCAATTGTTCTGTAAAAGTCCAGTCTAACAATTTCATTGAGTGTGGGGATTCGGTTCTCCTTGTTTTTTAAAATATATTCCAGTACTTGACACACCTATATAAAACAAATAATCAAAATGAAAACTACCCAATGCAAAAAGGAAAGGAGGGCATATTTATTTACCTGAGTATAGTCACGAATATCGTTCCAGTTTTGTAAAGATAGTTTTGGCGTGACGATTTCATAGCCGGTGCACATTGAGAAGAGTAAGTAAGCTGTAATTCAAACCCATAACAATTAAAAGAAGCAATTTACAAATTTTAAGAATGCAAATTGCCACACAAAAAAAATAAACAAGCATACCGAAGGCAATAGAGTCAATCGATTCAGGATTTGTGCTTATGTTTCTAGTGACATAAGGAAGTACCCTTGATGGATTCTGCAGCAAAATGTTGTCCAAGGCAGAAAACCTATTTAAAAAAAGAGAAAGAACATTTTTAAAGGGTGTGTATTAAAGTGGTCACGGAAATATAGAAAAGGGTCACAGAAAGGTGGAAAGTGTCAAGGTTTTCAAAACAGGAAAATTCCCAATTGTGGAAAGCGGCTTCCAAAATATAGAATTTGTCAACAGAATCCAGGTATCTGGCAAGGTTAAAAATGAAGATAGAATGTGGGATGGGAAACAATTTTCGTAGAAGTTGCCCTTCAGTTACCAAATATTTTTAATCCTAAACTGCAGTTAAAGCCGATAATTACATATTTGCATTTTATAAGCAAGTGAGGGTATGCATGATAGATAAGATGCACAATGTTAGTCTCATTAGTCTTAAGAATAGTTTTGCCGAATAAGCATCTTATCTATTGTCTATTATGGCCTCTGAAATTGTACAAGAAAAAGGCTGGATTTTAGAAAAACGATTTAAATGTGTCAATACAGCAAAAGCTGAAATTTCCAAAGATTGGAGTGTATTGTTGAACAGTAATACTCAGCGTGGAACTGTTATACATATTACTATTGCAAAACGGGAAGTAAAAAGTGCCCTGCTAGAGGGTTAAACTGTTATTCGACTAAAAATTGTTATTTGTGGTATAAAGAAGCTGAGCACTGTCATTATGCAAAAAATGTATTGACACCGCAAGAAAAGGAGGATATAGTGCAAGTATTGGATCAAGGTATCATGCACAATGTCGAACATGATTTTATCGTTTTTAGCTAAAAGTGGAAAATCAGTTCCTAAAAAGAAGCAATTGACTAACTTTTTGGCTTATCACAGGCAAAGGCATCTCAAAAAAATATTAAGTTTGCACGAACTACAGCAGTACTGTGAAGCAAATATTGAAATCCCTCATGATGTGGACAAATTTTACGTTGTCACATATGACATTGGAAAAAGTGGCGAAGATGCCAGCTTTCGTGTTTTTATGTCAACCAGAAGATTGATCTGTTTAGCGAAAATGAACACCAATATACATGCGGATGCAAATACCGATTGGGGGAAAACGTATAGTTAGTAGGCCTAAGGGGGCGACCAAAGCTCTTGTTCATGACTAATAATTTATTAAGAAATACTCATACTCGACTCCAATATTTGTCTTTTGGCTTACATATTAATTTTGAACTTCACTGACTGAATAAGGAAAACTGTTGACATTTCCATTATTTTTTTAGCCAAATTCCATTTTTTGAAAACAATAAAAATATGTTCTGACACTTTCCATATTTCCGTGGTCGTTTTCTATATTTCCCTGGTCATTTTCCATATTTCCGTAGACGGATTAATAATACCATTTTTAAATCAATATCCAACAACCCTTTTAATCAATTATTTAATTAGATACTAATTACTCAATTTCGGTAGCGAAACCTAACTTTTTGCTCTTTAGAGTCCAATATTATATAGAGGGAATTAATATCAGACTCCTTTTTTAAAGGAGTAGAGTTATCGAAGAGGTGAAAAGGGAGAAAGGACAAAATTTTCTTGCTTTAATATGTAAAATCTCCAGAATTTTTGTTATTTTGCTTCATTTTTACTTTGACAAACTTTGAAAGAAAATGTACGTATTCCTAAACTGGCGAAAACGTTCTACCTACTATTCCATTTCGTTTTCGTATTTGAAAAACCAAAAAATGTGCGTTTATTTAACTTTCATGGTGAAATTGGGGAAAATTACCAACTACAGTGAAAACCTTAATTTATTCAATGCTATGCTTCTACCAACTTTATTCACTGCTTGAAAATTATTTTACTTTATTGGTTTTAGATTACCTACACTAATTTGTATATGGATGCTGAGGGACATTTAATCAATATGTAACTTTTTTGGTTTATACTTCTATCTATATAATGTAGTAATGAACTATGCATAGTTGATGTATGCGGAAACTTAGGTACATCATAGCTATGATGTACCTAAGTTTCCGCGTGTCCTTTTAATAGTACAGATGTTCACATACTTAAGGAGCGTCGATACACCTGTATCATCCTGTATGGGAAATTTGAAATTTAGCCATTTATATTGGAATTTGGGCCTATTTTCAAAACGATGTGTGAGTCAAAGGAGTGATTTTATGGCAAAAAGTCAGAGGAAAATAATGTTCAAAATTTTATTCTCTACAACAATAA
>JABASI010006251.1:0-11113 GCA_019776505.1 Tomocerus nigrus
TTATTTACGGCATATCTTTTCGTTAACAAAGAGATATAGCAAATGGTTATAGAGATATTTATGTGCACTTGCACATTAAGCCAATAATGCGCATTTTTGGTTTTTGGCACTGATTGTTCTGTAGTAAAGATTGAAAATGAAAACATTTCCTCCCTGTTAGCTAATGATTCTCAACAAGTTAAAAATACAAGACAAGATACACAAGGACCCGATGGGAAAAGAGATGATATTGACATACTTGCACTGCACCAAGCACCAGATGTTCTCTGACCATCAGCCACATGATTTACCAAAATATTGGGGGTATTTTGCCACCTTTATTTTCCTTACTGTCATTACACAAATAGTACTCGTATGTATCCTTAATCCCTACAACATCCCTACTTCCCTTAGCAAAGGGGTTTAATGAATGGAATGAATCCGAATTACGAAATAGTGACAGTTGGTGCTTGCTCTTGGCCATTTATGTTGCAAACCAACATGTAGTCAAAAATCGTTAGGATTTTCAAGCATTTAAGGTTCCAAATAACATTAGAAATCTAATAACGCTCTTTCTGGATCATGTACAAGAAAAGGCATAGTCTGACAATCAGGCTCATCTCCTTCCTTTCCAAAGATATGGGTTTTAACGATGTGCCTTATTAATTGTTTTCAGAGCAAGTAGTGCAACCTGTCGCAGACTGTGCCACAGTACATATAGCCGTGAATGGACTGGTTCCTGGTCAGATTTAGATCGTGTTTGCCTATCATCCCCGTCAGAGAATGCTCTCCGATCTTGCGTCGACGAAGGTAAATTGACTAATTAATTAATCAAAAATCAAAATCATAGCTTTATACTCAAGTCGTTCAGATGAGACATATGAAACACGTAATGTGGTATTCTACATTGCGTATTCAAATAGCATAATTAAATTCTTGCTTAGCTGCCCTTGTTTCTCAATATCCATTTTATTATTATTTCCTAACAGTCGTTATTAGAATATCTACGGCCACGGGCATGTAATCTATATCACTGTAAATGACGAATTAATATGAATTATTTTATGCATTCAGTTGAAGAACCTTGCGAACTTGGATGTGAAGGGCTATCTTTCTGTTCTGCATTCAACAATCGTCCAAGCGAGTTATTCAGAAGGTGCAATCCAATTGCTGATACAGCTGCACGTCAAGATTTCGAAGCATGGAAGTCTCAAGGCTACATTCCCCTTTCGGATACGATGAAACTTCCGTTAAACTTCGGTTTAGGTCAATGTGTGACTGAAAAGTGGAAAGCTGTAGCTTGTGCTCTTACAGTTGAAGCCGTGTCATCCTAGAACGCATGCATCTCAAATATGCAGATCTGATTGCGTTTCATTGCTGCACGAATGTGTGGACTTCGACAGACTCTCTTTAACCGGTGGCCATGATGTCACATCCATCTGTGAGCTCCTCTCGCCTCCTCCTGGAAGTCAATGCATTTCAATTTCCTCTTACACAAAAAGCAAAACGAGTAGCTATTCTACTGACTTTCAGCAAGAAGTAAGCTTTCATTTACTTAATTTTCTTCCTAAAACATTTGGAAACTTAAAATTTTTATAACTAATGTTCAATTTTTCACAGATTACAAGACCTTGTAGAAATCGACCATGTAACTCGACGGAAATGTGTCATGTTAACCGAAACTACCAATCGAACAAGGGACAACCTTACTCTTGTCAGTCAGGATGCAGTCTTGGGGAAGTTTCTAAGATTATAGTTTCTCCAGGAACATGGGTTAGAGTACCCGTTCAACAAGGACCTGGATGTCAACGTCTTTGTCGATGTGGGGATGATGGGCGAATGGAAAAATGCGCTTCATCGGCTGTTTGTGATGCCCCTGCTCCTTGTTGGCTCGGTAGAAATCACATCGAACATGGTAGTAACTTCTGGTTAGATTGTAACCACTGCTCCTGCCGCTCTGGAGAGCTGATATGCAGTAAACGACAGTGTGCTTCTCAAGAAGAAACTGGTTTTCTATTTTCACCTTCAAAAACGGGAACTGAAATCGCTTTACCATGCAATTGCAATTCTATTCGGTCACCTGTCTGTGGTTCAAACGGTCGAACCTATGCGTCATCCTGCTTAGCAAAGTATAATCTCACGACAAAATAAATAGACCAAAGATACACACTTTAAAATTAAAATGATTGCAATTTGATATTCCTTTCTGTCAATTTAGATGTGGAGGATTGACAGATGCAGATATTACACAAGGAGAATGTGCCGCAAAAGATCCATGTGAAAATGTCAACTGTGGTGGTGACAGAAGATGCATTCGAACCAGAAGAGTTTGTCTACTACCATCATTGAAAAAATGTCCACAGTTCCAATGTGGTAAGTCAAATGACTAAAAATAAAGAATAACGTTCATCTGATTACGATATTTGCGTTATAATTGAATTGTAATGTTTTTTACTATGCAAATTATTAGTTCCTCTAAAATGTGAAGAGACGTGGCACAAATCGTACCAACCTGTCTGTGATACAGAAGGACGTCAGCATAATAATCATCTGCTCTTTGTCAACGGCCGGGGCCATGTTAGCATACTACGGACCTTGTTTTCGTTCGGGATGTTCTTATGAAGGTCCTATTTGTGGTGTGGATGGCGAAACATACTCAAGCGAATGTGCGGCAGAGGCGCAGGGTATTCCAAAGGATTATAAAGGACCTTGCCAATTTATTGGAACGGGAGATGGGTACCATATGGAGCCTTCTTGTTCCGGTCGAATAGAATGCCCTCCTTTACCTCCTAATTGTATCGGGGTAACTCCCCTTGGCTCCTGTTGCCCAGTTTGTGGAGGAGTTCTTCGCGTAATTTATAGTCCAACTCAGGTTAGTAATTGCCACACACTTGTTATAATTAAATTATTAATAGAAAAACATGCCATAACAAGATTATTTCCTTTTCACAGGTACAAAAACTTTCTGAGACAACCGACAGCCTGCTAATTAGTGTCGACGACATCGCAAATAGACTGAGCTCCTTGGTACAAACAGCACAGTGTAGAACTGGAGTGTATTTAGGCCTAGGAACAGAACTTGTAGTTGTTATTAAGCCAGTCATTAAAGCATGGACAAAAGTTCAACTTCAAGCGTGCGTCAGTGAGACGGAAAGACTTGTAACTTTAATTTCGCAACAAAGTCCAGTCATACAAGTAAGTTTCAATTAATTTTAATTATTTGGCTCTTATAGTACATTACATATAATGATGAATAAGAATGCTTCTAACAAAATGTATTAACTTTTACAGGTTGATGCAGCTTTAAGTGTCTTAACTGCTGCTTCCATGAATCACGTTATTAGTGGGGCCATGTCGCTTTCCCCACTTCTTTCTTCAGCCGTTGGATGGATATTTATTGCAGTTATCTTTGCAATAACCAGATAGTATAGGAAAATGTAGCTAGTAGATAGTTTAATAATGCTTTACTAAATATTTGTCGTTTTCTAGTTTAACCCGTTTTATCTTATATATTATGACAGAACATGATGACAAGATATATCATTATANTATATTTAATAGTTGTGCTTAAATATTCAAATTCTTCGAAGTAGAAAAGTACCTTGCGAGGTTTACGTTTTGAATGTTTAGCATTTAATTGACAGTCCGCTAGGAAAAATAAAAAAGGTTCCACTCGCATTTAAAAACCGAAGCTCTACTTTTGTCTAATAAAGCCACAAATTGTTATTTAATATTAACTAGTCTTAACTTAGAGTACGGCCTGAAAGATTACGTGTACCAGTAGTCGTCGTAAAATCTGTTTGAATTGTATGTTTGAGATGTGGACTCGGAAGATTAAGAGTATGTGTGCATATGTACGGGACATTCCAACTCATTACTTTGTTACGGCACGAAAAGTGCCAATTAAAATGGGTATGAATTGTCGAAATATTTTTAGGAGAAGGCCATGTACAGATAGTTGCCTTAATTTGTGTTATTTGTTCACATAACTATTCTTTTATGTATTTTAATATGTGCAGCTAATTAGATAATAATGTGTACATACTATTATAAAGCATTTCCCTCAATAATGCTGTGATATACTGATTTATTATTGCTGACGGGAATTGACCAATTAATTTTTGACTTCAGCATATATCGGAGTTCGAAGTAACATTTAGCTATCTCAATAAGTGCATAAAATAATAATCTAGCCATAGTGTTTATCAATACTTTTACCCAACAGAACCAAGTGCCAACCTACAAATCCAAGTCTGATACGCCCACAAACTATATAAAGATTTTCATAGAGGCTAATTATAGAATTACATGTAGGCCTTAATTTTATTTGTGCGAATTACTAACATTTGTTATGTATTATTTACAAGTAAACAAATTCGTAATAGGAAAAAATACAGCTAATTAAATGTGTTTGTCTGTATTTTAAAATTAGTTTTAAGATGATAATTTAATGTATCTTTTGAGTTAGATGAATTTACTTCACAAATTGTGGTAAAATTCTTCTTTTCAAAATGTGAATCTCCAAGTGCCAAATATTTGTATATAACACACATTATACTGTGGTTATAATACAATTGTCGTGTAATATTGGGTAATTAAAATAGCATACATTAGATACATTTGTAGTTTATAGTATGCATTGTTGTAAATAATAAAATTCGTCGTGGAGCAATAAAAGTTATGCTATCAAAAACAATTCTATATAAAAAAAGTAATTGCAATATTCATCTTTTTTACTAAAAGCGTAAACTAAAATGCACAAGATATGGGTGGTCAAATGAAGGCGGATCTCTCCAAGATGGTTGTAATAAAATAAAGCGCATTTGTTTTTTAGCGAGGCACTAGTTGTCTTTCCATTGATTTGCTCGAAAGTACACAGACGTTTATTTAATGACTTGATGGGAGTAGGTTACTGGGTTATTATTACACCCCTGAACGAACAGATAAGTCGAATACAAACAAATGGTAGCTTGCATAATCTTACATTATAATTCTTGATACGGTTATTATTAGATCCATGAATCATAATATTTAATATGTACATATTATTGCTATCAGTACAACATTCTAAGCAAACATATAGCTAGAAATATATTGACGCAACTCTCATTGTTTCATTGAAGTTTATGAGATTGTGGTTGGAAACTTTCAAAAGACCAGAATTTCTAAGTTGATATGATTCTTTTATGACTCATTTTATTCCGAGATGTGTTTTGCTGTACAACCATCTTTGAGTTGGTGTCCTTACAGACAATAATATGAATTGGGACACAGATATTCATCTGTAAAGTATATTATTAGGTATTATAGTTACTACACACTACTTACACATGAGATATATAATAATAAATGCATATTTGTACAATTCTCTTATCATTGGTTTTCCAGAAATAACCAGAGGGATGTAGTTTTATCCAATGAATCCTTTCCTTTTCAAATTCTCTTATATATTATGTTCACTCCATCCACGCATTCCGACCACTTTCATTTTTAAACTGTGTGATGGTTCCCAATGTGGTCCAGGCAGGGTTAAAAATGCAAAAACTTTTCAATATGTTTTTAATTGCAAGCGAAACGGTCATTGTCCATGTTTATCGTGACTGAGCCATTTATCATCAACATAATATCATAATATTACTATTTAACTATTCACAAGATCCTCAATGCATATACTATTATATCAAAATTTTCGTTGTAGTGTATATATGTATGGCTACATCCAAAAGTGCAAAATCTGAAATGTTGTAAATTGCAAGTCAGTCATATACGGAAACAAATAAATTGGACGTGAGTGCCATTTGCATTCATTTGCATTGAATGCCCGTGCAAATTCTAAAATTAAACGCAGCAAAAATATACACAGTACTACAAGAGCAGCAATAGTCATATCTCTGACGAAAAATAAAAGTTCCTTCCCGTACTACACACCAAGAGTTGACAAAAGTTCATCTTGAGACGTTGAAAAAAGTGGTTTAATGAGGCTATCGAATTTAACGCAAATAATCTTCTTTTCAAACAGACATTATTACTATTGAATGCTACCACAGGCCACAGAGTGAAGACAGTATATTATCATAACGTAATGCTAATGGTAAATCATATTATAGTCATTCAAAACTAAGAAATTTACTACATTGCACAAAAAACGCCATATACATAGTTATAGGATCTCCCTATCTACTATAGTAGCCACCATGCATCATACTATTCTGTATATATTAGGTAAGGTGTGTATACTTAGACACATATAGAGATTGCATGTACACAGAAGGATTATGATGACCTTAGTAGAAATGGTCATTCAAAGATGAACTGGCCATCGTCATTCCAACAGAAAATGTACGTAATGAAAGAGATGATTCTCCTTTCTAAATCAGCCTTAGACGAAGGAATAATAATATAAGTATAACCTGATACGATATCCGTAAACATCAAGCTAGTTTCATGAACTGTACACACAGCACATGTCACAGAGACATCCTGCTGCTGGATGGAATCCTTTAAAGGAAAATTATTATGTGAGCAAAGTTCAATCATAATGTATACTTTGCTGATAATGAGCACAAAGTAAAAATAAAGATGCCTGTATTTGATAAACAGTAATAAGGTTTAAGGGTTTGGATATGGAATTGAACTGGACTTGGGCTATTTATGTATTTATGATGGAATCTCTATATGATTGTGTACCATTGAAATAAGTACGCATATTCTATCCAACAAGACACTTAATATGTATCTTAACATATACTACTGTCGATAAGTCACACAATACTGTTTAAGTGACAACATTAATTTGTTCTAACGTTTACACTTTATATCTGTATTTGTCGTTCAGTGGAACTCATAGACACTCACTGTCACTATAATTATTCATTTTACTTGTGTAGGTTCATAAGATTTCTACTTAGTGTTGATAAGTATTTCATGGAGCTTTTTCTTCATTTTATTCCATACCTTAACGAAGTTTTCGCCTGAAATTTTTATCAACACCTATTTATCATCCTTAATTCTATACCGTGTAGTGCATAGACGAAAACATTTTGGACAGCAAGCTCAATAATTAATCAAAATCTGAGCATAAAGAAAATATCATTTATAAATGGAATTCAAAACAAAGCGTCTTCTTTCCTTCATTATTGTTGGTGGCTATTTGTTTCTTGGAGGCTGTGAATATGGCAAGAAAATCAACATTTCACAAATTAGTACTTACAATACAACTCAAGAATTTTGGAGAATAAACCAACTTATTATTTTTTCTAGCTGTCATTTTTCCAACTGCATGGGATTACTTGCGGACACTCGGTGTCACCGATGAATATTGGTTGGGTTTCACCGTTTCAGGTTAGAAAGAGTTTACAATCTCCAAAATTGAGCTTACACAAAATGTCATTGCAAAATTTTAAACAAATGTTTAGTTTCAACTTAATATTTATCATGACTTCTACCCTTGCTTCTATTAACTTTGACGATTATCCTTTCACAATAAACTGATACAAACACGCCCAAGTATACTTTTCCTTAACTATACTGTAAATCAGTTAAGGAAAAGCTTATCATTATATTATTATTATGTAGTAATGTATGCTATTTATGTTTCATATTTCATCATGATTTATTGCACAAGTAATTTATTTTTATTACATTACATTACAGCCTACAGCTTATCAGCAGCAATATCAGGAGTAATAGGTGGTCGACTGTCTGATCTCTATGAAACTCAGACGAAAAATATTGCGCTGGTTTCTATTTTTCTCATGGCCGTTGGTAATTTGCAATACACATTAGGAATCAACGTCTGGAATATTTGCGTTGCGCGTTTGTACGTGAGATCATATTTTTTCAAAGTCAATAACATGGGAAATTTTTAAGAATATGATGATATTTTTTTGTTTTTCTCAGAATATGTGGAATAGGCACCGCTGCTGGCAAGTCAAAATTCATGCAAATTAATTAAAACTACCTAAAAGAAAATGTATTTATAATTGCAAGCATCTATGTAAGTTAATAGGAATTCTTCCTAGCAAATGTATGAATATTTTTATCACTTAGGTTCGGCCATGCTGGCAGAAGTGTGTCGTGCAACAGCAATGGAAGAAAGAACGCCAATTCTTGCCATTTGCAATGCAACGAGACAATTAGGAATTCTCATTGGGCCTGTTTTCCAGGTTTTACTCTCCCATTTCCACTTCAAGATTGGAAACCTCATTGAAATAACTCCTCTGAATGCTCCGGGAGTATTCATGGCCGTCTTGTGGGCACTATTTGCTATTGCAACGGTATTTATGTTCCACAACCTGTCGGTGGATATAAATGAAATGAATAGACAACGCAGAGAGGCTTTGCTACAAAGACAGGCCACACCAATTAGTAAACAATTAAGGATCACATTTTACCACTTTCTTTTTCATACACTTTTCTAAACATGGAATTGAGGACTTCATTGATTTCTCAACTTTTAGGTCCCATACGTAGAAGCTCCTTAACACCTTACGGAGCCTTTGAAGACTCTCAGGTATCGGGAGTTTCCCAATCCGTTAATTTCACAGATGACTCAAGTCCTCAACCTCGTCGACCTTCAAATCGCCGTCAATCTGTCAGTGAAAGATTTTTAAACAGTTTAGCTGTCACAGGAAATCGCACAACAGCTGAAATCAATTTAATGCATGCTAGTGGTGTCACCTTAACTGGAGGAGGCAGCAGATACTTAATGGGTACCTACATATTTACATACACAGTGAAATGAAACAAAACATGCAATCATTCATAATTCATCATAAGACAAAATATTACGAATTGTGACATGCTACACAGAAAATATACCAGCAGTTGTTTTTGTGGAAATGAGCGATACAAGAAAATATCATAAATAACCTATTAAACACATCCCTACATTATAAATGATTATGATTATTATGGCTTCAAATATATATGAAACGAAACAAAAATGAATTATTATTTGATTTTCAGAGTTTATGACAGACACATTTATTGTGATGTTGGCCATGGTCTTCACTTTATTCTTCTGCCAAGTTGGGGTCGAGGTAATTAGAAATATTCATCTCATCTTTAAAAGTCGATGTCCTGCATTCTCAAGTTAACAATATTGTCCTTATTACATGATAGACTGTCATCCCAGTAATTATGTCGGAAAAATTCCATTACGGAGATTTTGAGAACAGTTTGGTTTACATGGCCGGAGGGTTAGAAGCTCTTATAGGTAACTAACAAAGTATACCTTACTTATCAGTTTTGCAATTTGTACCTGTCTGTCATAATAAACTGAACAATTCTATAATTGTGTTAATGTAAAATGATAATAATTGTTTGACGGGATTTAGTTTTCTTTGGTGTGGCTCTTATTAGCCGTTATGTACGTGACACTACACTTCAAGTCGTAGGTTGGGTCGTAATGTTAATGTCTCAAGTTTGGCTGATGGTCGTCATTCCAATGTTTGAACCTGGTACAACCACCTCATATTAATCCCACTTTTACTTTTCCAGCTTTCCCATGCATCTGCTTTAATAAGTCAATTTGTCTTTAGGAAACTATTACCATTTATCGTACTATATGTTTGGAATCTTTTTGCTCTATTTGGGCTACCCTATTGCATCCGTTGCAAACACGGGACTATACTCAAAATGCCTCAGCAATGAAACACAAGGTAAAAATAACATGGCAAATATTCTATTTAGCAAACTTTAGCTAAAGTGTCTTAAGTAAATTAATTACTTAGGATTTAATTTAAGTAAATACATTTGGGAAATCTGTACAGGTCTTGGTCAGGGACTTAGAAGATTGGCTTCTTATGTCGGTTTGATTTTTGGGCCGTCTTGGGCTGGTTCGACTGTACGTAAACCGTACCTGTTTCTTGGAATGCCTGTTGCAATTATGCTGATAAATGCTGTAAGTTCGGTCACATTAGCGAAAATTAACTGCTTTGTACTCAAAAGCACAAATAATAATATTCGTGAATTGCTATTGACAGGTAATGCTAGCAGATTGCTACAGAAGCCTTCGAAACATTGAAGACAAGCAGAGAAGCGCATCTGCGGAGTGTAGTAGACAGGATGACGATGATGAGTCTCGCTCTCTTCTAAGTAACTAATATTCTAAATAGGAATTATTCAAGTCTGAATATCCATTCCTGAGAACTTTGAGTGTTTTTTCTCGTCATTTTGTACGCAGTATACAGATAAAGTAACGTTCCTACCAGATGTAGCTAAGAAGAAGTTGGTATATTGTATGTATGCGAATCTTTTGTGTGAAGATGTTAAAAAATGAGATTTTATGTGTGCTGACCTTTCTCGTCTATATTATTATGGGTTTATGGGTAGTAAAACGTTTCCCTTTAGCCAGATGAGGATTAAGTCTACTTGTGAATATCAAAGTAATTTTATATATCATAGAACGTAATGTATGTAAATTATATACTACATCAGGGAGGGAGCCAGTGACTTGTCAACAAAATTATAAATACTTGTCCAAAAAATTTTCAGAATAGGAATAGGCTCATAAAAACTAGGTAATATGCAACTGGGTATACGTGTAGTATTGTAATTTTCCAGATTGTAGTCTGTAGCAGCTCTCGTAGAGAGTCAATACCTTGGTTCTGCATTTTGTAATGTATTGTAATTAATACTAAGATATAGTAGTGTAAATACATTCTTGGCACAAAAAATTGCTGTACAGATAAATTAAATGGCTGGCCATAATGTAACATCCATAAATATCCTTGCTATGCTGTCCTACACTACTCATTTATCAATACCTAATATGCACTTTCACTTATTTTGCAACTTTTCAGACTAAAAAACACCAAAAACTCAATGAAAATGGGAGATTTGCCATTTTCCTGCAGTCAAAAATGACATTAGATTTATGTCACTTGTGACTATGTTGACGAATCTTAGGCGTATCAGAATAAAAAGTAAATGCTTGTCTTTTCATTTAGGTACTAATGCGTTAGAATATGTAACTACTTGCGTTGCATATGATGTGCATCTAAGAGAACAAAATATTATAAAATGGAAACTATAACGAAAATTCGTCTTTGTTTTTTTACGAATGTGCATCGTAATACAATCTAGAAAAGTGCAGTTTATTGGTGCATTTTGATTAGGTAATTCTCAACTT
>JABASI010006252.1:0-11107 GCA_019776505.1 Tomocerus nigrus
TCATTAATTTCAGGAATTGTATTGATCTGAACTTGTGTCAATCAAAGTCTTGCACGTAGGTAGTACCTGAAGTAAGTATATCCAGTACACGTAATTACACTTGCAAGATTTTTTCTTTCTACATAGTGATGTCCGATTTGGAATAGGATACTTTGTTCGGACTTATTATTTTATTCCAAGAAACCACACTACAAGCAGCTTAATAAAATATTTTGGTGCTGCAGGCAGTCTTGCATTGGAATTTTGCAATAGGTACTTAAATAATTGTACTGCGAAAAACGTATCCACAGAATGTGTAGAGCAATAAAGTGTAATAATAAAATAAAGCATTTCAGAACCATTACTCTACTAGCTACATCGGTCGGAGACACTATTCGGCAAGGAGACGATTACCTACGTATTATGATCCAGATCCCTCTTATAGTTAGAGAGTTGCCAGGGCATGGGCGCTAATTTTTTGAACTATCCGTGGGCGTGTGCCGCCGGAGGCACCCACGAGTTAAATATTCTGCGTACCTATGCAATATTGTATTACGTATGTAATGTCGCAGTTTTATTATGTATGTATAAATTTATACAATCTATTGCTATCAGGCAGCTCTGTCATTTTTCTGGTATTCAGCCAGTTGGGAAAGCTGAGATAATTGCTTCCAATTTTGTACATTCGTTCCTGAGAAAAATGGAGATTTAAAAATGGAAGAAATCGGACACATCCCTTTTGTGGGACAAGAGGATGTCTTAAATACTATTTTCTAGGAAATGAGCTGAGATAATTCGTTCAAATATTGTACACAAGGTAAAAGGGAAGTTGTAGTTCACTAATGCAATAGGTGAACACGGATATGCATACATGTAGGAGACGATTCCGCAACTTTGTTATATCCGTAATTTCACTGTCGTTGTTATCACTATTGGTATTGATGTTTGGAATGTGTGCCATTTATAATTATTTATATGTGGTTTACAGTAATGTTTCTGCAACATGTACAGATTTAAATATTTTTAGCAATTTCATTTAGTGACGTTTGTAACAGCAAAAAACATTTGTAATTCGAAAAAATGCAAAACCCGGACATGATACGCTATAATAGCTATGCAAACAGGCCACAGACTAAAAGTTTATCTTTAGACTGTTGTGCATCAGAGGAACTTTAATTTTTCAGTAAAGTTGTATCATTAAGGAAATAAATTGTTAGAGCTGATGTTCTCCATTAATTTTTGCAATATTTTCCAGCCGATTATACCATTTCAATAACAAGGCTTTAAAAATAGAAGGTGTATCATGTATCGTTCGTACAGTATGAATGCATGGGTACGTATATAGTGCAGGCCAAAGTTCTCAATTGTGTTTCCAATTAGGTACGTGATTTTTGATCTATATAACTTAATTGGCTTTGCATTATTATGCTTTCAGCGAACGACCTGCTCATTATTTGTGTTTTCTGGTAATAACAGAAATAGGTCTTAGAAAATCTAGATACATAAAATATATATTGACCGACCTGAAAGGCGTCTCGAGCGACCCCATATGTTCCATTTCCACTTGCTACTGCTGTAAGCGGATGTGCATGACAATATTGACTGTGTTGAAAAGGAAAAGGTTTCGGATGTCCATATCCATAGGGTGGAAAATCCGTATTAATCGTCAATGGAGAGTTCAGTGGCAAAGCACAATAAATCGGCGGTGTGTGGGTGGACACCAAAGTCGTAACTCCTGGCGTCAGAATTGGAGAATTCGAAAACCTGGATCCTATCATTCGGAAAATGAAAAATTGTAAATAAATGCACAAATCTACGATGCATATACAAGACTAAAAGTCAAATCTTTTCCCTCAAATTGGTGCCAAAGCTGCATTTTATGACTTCATCCTATTTTATGAGGAGTTTGTAATGCAGACGAAACAAATAACTTTGTAACTTAGGAAAAAATCTGCCGTGTTTTGCTATAAAATTATTTAGTTGCACTTTTACATCACCAATAAAAACCTGGCACACTTTCTCTCTTCATTTCCTTAATTAACAATTGTCTGTAGAAGTTAAATTTAATGGAACCAAGTAAAACTCCTAAAATTAACTGTGCAGAGCTTGTTTCTAACCAATTACTTTTGCTATAATAACCATCTACAAAATACTAACAATTATGCATCATTTCATATGACACACATAAACGTACCTATTTAAAAAATACTTCCAAAATTCAACTACCTACATAAAAGTTTACCCAAGTAGCCTTTTAGTCAGATAGGCACAATGGTTTTTCTATATATCCACCACGTAAGGAAAGCAACAAAGCATCGAACTGAAACTGATCCGTTGCGTTTTATCATCAATAGCAGTTAGTGCGCTAAAAAGACTACGACAAATTTTATGACACCATTAGCATTTGTTGAAAAACTACGTCTGTTATACAGAGAATTGTGCTGCACCCAAGCATTATTGGTTTAGAGAGAGCAGCCTGTGGAACTACCGTTGGACCACCCAAATAAATTCTCAACGCCCAAATTGCGCAGACATTTCCATCATTTCCTCACCCAAGAAGGCATAATATGTAAACAGAATACGATCAGAGATTTTCAGTTTAACTCTATAACGACAGTCTTATTGTTAATACTAACCTTTCATTTCGATCTGCACTTTTATTATCGGATGCCATTGAGTGAAAACACCAACAAGATCCTGTTTAGTACCTATATGACATTTTGTTCGTACATACATGTACAAGCACAACTTACAAGGCAGAAGGAAATTCTGCCACTTTGAGACAATTACTTGAAAGTACCATCCAAACAATATTATTTACTTTATAGTAGGCAGTAATATTTACTTCGGAACTGAAAAATGACTACTCGATCATCCCTATTATTTTATCCCAATTCATTCAATGCTGTACTAGTTCATGGCCCGTGCAGTGGGTAGGGTACCCTTATTATAGCATTGAATTTGTGCTAAAGACACCAAAATTCCATTACATTTAATAGATTATCAGAAGATTTAATAAATTCTTTCAACAGTTTATGCTTTTCCACTTTGATACGGTAGTTAAACTATTGAAGTTCGGAAATGATATTTGCCAATGACCTAACATCAACCTACTAAAATATCCCGTCGAGTTAAAACGCGAATTTTTTAATCGAAAACGTATTAGTGTCGCTCCTTCTAACGCTAATGGCATGGCATGCTGATATAATATACCAAGTGTAATGCACCTATGCTAAAGTACATTCATGTAAAATGAATATTTCACTCGTATTCATGTATATATGAAATGTAATAAATGTCACTAATTGCTTCCGTAAGTATCAATTACACAATTTCCTCATTATAATACGAGAGGCTAAAAATAAATGGAAGGTAATACATATATATATACATTTATTGTTGCTATTTTCAATACAAATACGTAGAACCTGAAATCAATCGTCAATCGCGCCACACTAGTAATTCTAAATAACTTTGCAAATGTTTTAGACATCGTTGTTTTGCATATTACCTAACAATGATAACTTTCCATTCTCAGAGATAATAAATTTTTGTGTAGCGTAGTCAAGTCCTAACTTAACATCAAGAACTTTGCCCACATTTGTGTGTAGATTATGAGAGATGGGAAACAAGAGAAGAAGGTTCTGTTGTGTTTTGATGATATTTTTATGATACTAGCTAGTTAAATTCCTGGAATCCATTGACGACTGCTGTTCACCCACTGGAATTAATTCGTTGCTGAGCGTGGACATAAGTATCTCATCGTAATCTATTTTCTCATCGTCGTACTCGTATGTAACTAACCAATGATACACCTAGGAAACATTTCTGATGATAAAAACATCCCATATAGATGACGTCCGATTCTCGTGAAGCTCATAATACGTATACCTAGGTATTTCCTCTTGCAAATGATGTAAAGGGCTAATGAGCTGAGTTTTATTTACAGATTAAGTTTGCCCTAAGTACTTTACTTTGTGAGATGATTTCGGTTTGATTAGTTAGAGTGAATTAATTTATCCAAAAAGTATACCTGTTGCTGCAAAGTCAGCTGCCATTAAAGACTCCGTGACAGGAGGTTCAGTTACGGCTGTAGACTGAATGACCTGAATGGGAATGATTGTTCCGTCGGTGTTTCTATTTGCCGAAGAAGCAGGACGGCGAACGCCAGTTTTGCAAGGACAATCATCTGCTAATTTCGGTTTAGTGAACAAGGGGCATGCAATAAAGGGGAGTTGAGAAATGTTTATAGAATTCCACATTGAGTGTCCAGAGTAGATGTCCATGCAGTGGGCACCTAATAAAAATATGTAAAAGAAGGAAATGTTTTAGTCGCCGACTCACCGTCACAGTAGAAGCCTATGAGATTGTTATCCTTGGACTCCGGTGGCTCACCGACGGACACATTAGTCGTGAGACGCTTGATTCTCTCTTCGAGTGCAAACCCATCCATTACTTGTGCTCCGAGGTCACTCACCATCAAATAAAGCAAGTGGAATGTTCCTGATGAATGCAAGAATGAGAAAGTACAAATTCTAGAAATTGTTCTGTTAGTGTCAGTTGAGCCAGGCAGACAATGGGAAAGTATCACAAAAGTCTTTTAAGAGCTCTGAAAAATAATAAGCTACATACCGAAAGTCTTAGCTTCGAGTAAGGTGAATTCCCTGAGAAGTCGCGTCCCCAACGATGTCCAGATCAGAACGAAATCACAACCAGGATTTTTTATACTTTGCAATGATTCAAACGGTGACATCGGAGTTTGCGTTGAGAGCTTCCCAATGCTCTGGTTGACAATATTTGTGATCCACGCTGAATACTCGTTCATTTGAGCCTGTCTTCTGATCAAAGATTCCAGCTCCTTGCAATCTGCCAAATACGCAAAAGGAGATAATAATGGAGTATTATGCTATGATAGGCATTGTGTTGAGTGTGTATGTGTGTGTGTCGTGTATGTGTGTGTGTTTGCAACATTAATACAGAGAGGGTAATCTAACGTGACACTACTACATCCAACGCAACAGCTTTTCACAATGCTTCAAATCAAAGTACACACAACAGGTAATCATGCAGTGCATTTCTACTAAGAACCCTTCCATTAGATACTCAGCAATCGTAATTTAATACACACAACCTCCCTTTTATCCTGTCTCCCAAAAGAAAAGATACAAAATTCAGACAACTTCCACTGAACTCTTCCAATGTATCATTACAATACTCTTCAATTTATTACAATTTCTAATTCTAGTACAATATTTCTTATATAAGCACTTTTTTATTTTGTAAACTAGACATAAGTTCATTCTTACAGACCGGTAGGATAACGCTAGCCTCCCAGTGATAGAAAAAATAATTCATTTATGCATTTAATAATAATTGGCAGCGGATTTTTGTGCTTGGGTTACTCGTAACTTCGCTTGGTTTTAAAGAGAAACTGTTGGGTTCAAATTATATATACAGACAGTGATAGAAATGCTACTGGAGGAAATTGCTTGACTAAGGAAATGTTTTAGGTGCAATCGCTTGGTTTGTATTTATTAGTATCTAGCATGAATACGTATTATATAGGTACCTAGGTATGTACTCGTATATTATGTCCATACCGTGTACAATAATCACCCCATGACTTCTAAAATTCACCCCGTGACTTCCAAAATTCACCCCGTGACATTCATAAGTTCATTCGTGTTTGAGTGCTATATGCAACTGTGAAAAAAATTGGCGAAGATATAGGATGATGGGAACTTAAAGTGTGTTCAGTCTTATTATATAGATTATCTTTTACATACTGCGGTTTCCACTTCATGAAGCCCTACCTATTGAAAACTTCGTTTGGAGAAAAAGTAATGAAATAAAATTTTTGTTATTTCTCGAAGGGACAACCTTTAATTTGCGAATAACTTTCAGTCGAGCTGTTTCGTTCTCAGTTTTCAAACCTACAACCAGGTTATGTAAAGCATTTTAATTGCATCTATAGGCCGCGCAATATCATATTTCTTGTTGCTACATGCTATAGACATTTCTTATCGTTATGTAAAGTGCAAATAGCTCCCTAACCTAATCAAGGTTATTTAAGTAATTAACCTCGTTTCCGTGTTATTCAATACTTACTTCCTCGTTGCATGTTTAAATCACAACTACCTACATCAAAGTTTTCATAATTTTAAAACTAAAATAATAATACATAAATATTCACCTAGTTTGGAATAACTTTGTTACATATTTAGCATAACTTTAGTTCGTGAAAATGACAACAAGTGTGTATGGTCATGATATGTAATACATAACTACATAATAATTATGTGCAACAAAATCAATGAAAACTAGGTATATACGTAATTGACCTTTCTTAAATGAACGTACATGTTGATATGAAGGAAATAACGGTTCGGGAGCGTTCTAAGCCAAATGGCAATGTTACATCTTGAATGACAGCTCGTAGGTCAATATTCTCCCAGTCTTTCAGCATTTCTTTGGAGTGATTCTTCACAGACAGATATTGGCGAAGAGAGTTAGTCATTTGATTGATAGAAGAATTACGCTTCACGGACTGGGCAAACATCATTGAAACTGGATAAAAACACATCATTTTTTAAATGCAGTCGTTAATAATACATAAAACATTGCCATGCATCTAAGATTGAACGCTAACGATGTAGCTTTATTTTTCGTAATGCAGTCGGCAAATGGGAAGAACAGTGTAGAAGCCATGAAACGTTATTTTCTGCCAGTTTTACATAATGGAGCGCCTTGTGAGTTGGTACGTCTTCCTAACAAAACAAAAGAAATATTTTCTTACAGATATCGAGATATCACTTTCACTACATATAGTGAGTTCATAAATAGTATACCTAAAATAAAATACATGTTTTTGCCGTACAATAACTGTATTATAAATATTCATGTAGTTCACAGAAGAGGTTATATGTGGGTTTATAAGGTTTGGTTACTGGCTGGGCTAATGTCAGTATCTTCTACGTCATCAGAGAATATATGTGCCTCAAGATTCAATTTCAGTTGTAAACTCTGTCATTTCAATTTAAGAATTTTAGACTATCATGTTTTACTGATATATGATGAAGTGCTTCAGTGCTTCTTAACGATATTGCAGTGCTATGCAAACAAATTACCTAATTATTTCTAGTGCTAAACAAAAGTAAAATATTTTATCTTAAAATTACAATACTGATGAAAAGATAACTTCTTTGTGTACAATAAAGATGCCTGCCAAAAGAAATGTATAAAAATTGGGGGTAAAAATTTTTGGGTTTTAAAAATTATCTACAAAGCTCTAGAAATAATAATTAAAAAAACAATACATAGAACTAGAACGGCTTATTATTACTCAATATTAATATAGATATTTATAAAATCGGAAGCGTTCCCGATGTGTCCCCAATTTCTCTTCCAAATATCTCAGCTCCTTGTCTTGTGAGACTACTCTAATCAATGTATTAGCAAAAACCGTCCACAGGTCACAATTTTTCACCGATTGCTACGAAACTTTCTTCAAAATTCGGACTTTATAGTATCTAGGGCCTCCGAAAGCCAAAGATAATTGTTTTGAGTCGTATGTAAGGCAGTTGCTGGAGGCTTTGAAGATTTCCCTTTAACTTTGAAGTTGGCGGCAACTGCCTTCCGACTCAAAACAATTACTTTTGGCCTTCGGAGGCCCTAGATAATATAAAACACGATTTTTGAGGAAAGCTTCGTAGCATTCGGTGAAAAATTGTGACCTATG
This sequence comes from Tomocerus nigrus, assembly GCA_019776505.1. Classification (NCBI taxonomy): domain Eukaryota; kingdom Metazoa; phylum Arthropoda; class Collembola; order Entomobryomorpha; family Tomoceridae; genus Tomocerus; species Tomocerus nigrus. The sequence continues at coordinate 7,718 of JABASI010006252.1, forward strand.
GGCGGTTTTTGCTTATACATTGGTTTGAATAGTCTCACAATGACTATTATAACCCCTCTTTAAGGATTCCTTTACCTTACCTTTCTGTTGATGTCCTTCAGGGTATTGTAGGACAACCTGGAGTAAATTGACGGTTGGTTTCCCATTTGCTCGGAAACTTTTATAAATATCTCTAGCCTAGTCTATATTTTATTAACTTAGAAATCTGAATCTTTTTTAATGCTCAAGAAACCTTCTCGATGTAATTAATACACTACTAGGATGCTCTAAAACGTCTAGAAGCAATTTAAAAAAAGTTTCAGCCTTCTCCGTTAAGATAACCAACTTAAAGGTTATCTTAACGGCTAGCTTAACGACTAGAGTCAAAGGCAACAACGGCTGCTGGCTGTTCTGCGTCTTTCATTTGTGTTTTTTCATATACACATTCTTAACAATGCACGACGATGGCCTCACAACTTACTGAGTCTTCCAGTGACAGCAGAATTTTTTTGCTGCGATTATCGATCATACAAGTAACAAAAGCACAAATATCGCCTTACAGTACGTCCCCCAATCATTGTGAGAAATGGAGAAGATGTGAAATCGTCAAGTTCCGTGTACCTACAGTTTCAATCCAGCAGGTTTTCGAAACTCGTTATACACATGGCGAATTTTTCAAAAAGAGTTACACTAATATGCATGTCATAGGAATAGCAAGCATGCACAAGTTATTTCGTATTTCTCAAAAGCGAAAAAGTTCCTGTTGTTAAATCGAAAACAAATTCCAAACCACCCAAACTTTGAAGTAATTGGATTTTTGGGTTATTGTCTCAACAACATAAGATTGGATTTTTTGAATGCTTTTTGAGACCCTACACAGAATTTCATATTGCCATACCGTTTGCATTTATTACTCCGAAAACTAATTTCTAATTCGCAATAAATGGTTTCCAGAGGCCCATATAGTACTACGACAGAAAGAAGACAGAAACAATGTAAATTACCTGCGGAAGTATTGGGATCCCCGATTGGCAAATAGTCTGGTACATTATGGAGTCGCAAATGGAAATTAGACTTAGTACAGGGTTTGTTTCCAGTAAGTCTGCCAAATGCTCCGGGAAATTGTTCCAGAAATGGACAACACAATTTTGAAACTGTATTCAAAATGTTAATATGTCATTCTTGATTATTTAATCATTCATTCTTTAAGATGGAATTAATAACACATCATGCAGTTTTCTCCATTCCAATGGGGCAGTATAATACCCGAGGCGTTTCTAGGAAGATTCTGAGATTGTGAAATACAGGTACTGAAAAACGAGTGTTTGGTCCAAGATAAGCCACGGGACAGACTCCGAACAGAAATCAAGTGACTTTTGGTTACGGGTTCCTCCCAAGCAAGGGACTAACGCGCTGCCGCTGTCCTGTAACTTTCGTTTTACACCAGCAAACACTCGTTTTTCAGCATCTGTGTTTAACAAGATCATCTGCCTAGAAACGTAGCTATTTACTACATTAATTGTTTTCAATTATCAGAAATTTCAAAATAGAAGCAAAAATAGAGAAAAGGAAACAAATTTAATACCATTGGATCCGTAAAACTCAAAATATTTTGGATAGCACCAGAATAAATGGAATAAAATGCCATTTATTTACAATACTTGGTGCAAATTGTATTACCTCAATAGCATAATTACCTCAATACATCGCAAATTAACAGCATATTCAATCATTTGGTTACAATGTAAAGTGTACATGACCAAAATATTTTCAGTGTTCGTTTTTGGAATGTACGACGGAAGAGTTGTTAGGATTTCAGCAGTTGGAAATTTGAACAGAGATGACGTAAATGATGCTTGAAGAGAGCACTGCTGCTTTTTAAAGAAATGTTAATATTTAACTGGATGTGTGAATTATTAGTACCAAATGCATAATAAAATCTAAAGACATGTAAATGTTAATGTATATCTAAAGATACATACCCGTTTTTTGTTAGTTTGAGGTTTGGAGTCGCATTTTAAGTACGGCGTTCTGTGCAAAATATGAAAGTGGTATTTTGTGTTTGGTTACTTATTCGACTAACGACTTCATAACCCACAATTGTTTAGTATATAACAATAGCTAGGTAACATAATATTTAAAAATGTCTTTAACCCAAGTTTCTATCTAACTAAAATAGTAATTATATGATATCACAAACAAGTAATTTTATGCGCTAACAATAAGTGCCTACCTACATATACATACCTAGTTAGGTGTAGGTAGGTTGGTGGATAGTGAGCATTATCCAATTAATTAATCTCAGCAAGTTGAAGTGTATTGCCGTACTAATACTAGGAATGATTTCATAGTTTAAAGTATATTTTTAAAATTGTAAGGTTGTAATTTGAAGCAGTGAAAAGTGTAATCGATTTTTGTTTAGCTCATCAAATTTTGTAAAGGTAATTAATTACATTATTTAAATATGGATTTTAAAATGGTTTGTTAGCCCATTCATTTAGGTTATTTATAAATAACTCATCAACGGAATGAGACGTTCCTATACAGATATACTCCTGACACTCCTGAAACTCCTGAGTACGAAGTATTCTTTGGGATTGGGTCTAGGTAATAGAATTAGAATATGTTATATATATAGTAACATAGAAGAGAAAGCACAATACATCCAATGGTTTTATGAATTTCATGGATTATCCTTGATTTACCCTTTTGCGCCTTGCGTGCCTATTGGCTTCCATCCTACCGTTGACCGCTCCGGGCATGATTCAAAATGTTTTTATTTGCTCGTTGCATACTTTATGGAGTTCATTGATTATAATATTATTATTATTTCAAATTGAGTAAAATGAAATTCAAAACTTTGCAACAGAAATTCCAAATATTTGCTCTGTGCATAAATGCGACAACAGAAGATCGTCGTACCCGTATATCAGTTTGCACAAGATTTTATACTTTTATTTACTGTTATTGACTGTGTTGCATGCGTATACGATTTCTGAAACTTACAATCTGGCCTCTCTAAGATTGGTCAAAATTATTTGAAATAGTCTAGCCTCACCTAATTCCATGACAATTTTTTTAATTTGAATTTGTTTGAAATGCTTTATAATATTTTAATAAACATATTTTCAGATTCCCACTGGTTGATGAAAATTGAGTGCACAAATGGGTTTCCTTTTCAAAGTCTGATCCCACACAATTAACAACATTTGGTTTTCATATTAAGTCATGTCATGTCATGAATGGATTTTCATCCATAGATCCAGATGTACAGCTTAATAATTTTGCGTTATCATTATCATTCATTATGGTTATGTTACACATTCATAATGCATTATTACCCTGACGCTAGCTACTATAGCTTCTGGTGATGAACAAAATGCCAATAATAATATTTTCTCTATACCATCA
>JABASI010006253.1:0-11107 GCA_019776505.1 Tomocerus nigrus
ACAGTTTACATGACTAAAAAAGTATTTCATGGGAGCATGCATTTTACATGGTGTAAATAACATTCACATCTACCGCTACTTTTTTACATTCTTTTTACAAAGGTTTATTATTCATACGTATACTCTGAATTTTGCAAGGAAATTGTTTCGTGGTGGCATTTTATCGTGCGTATTAAAGTAATCATACTATTTTAATAATGAAACATTCAAGGTAAATTATAAATTGTATAATTGCAAGATCACAAACATAATAAAATTCTTCTTTGAGGGACTTTATTTGTAGCTAGTTAGTACAGGTAGGATCTGTACACTTTCTCTATTAGTAAAGCATGCTTTTGGCGAAGGCATTAGACAACTATCTGCAGATATATATGAGAAATAATTAATTAGATATTATTATGTTGCGATAGCTTTGAGGTTGTACAATATTTCATGCAGAGAAATGTCAGGGAATGTCACGGAATAAATAACTAAACATAAAATTACAATAATTAGCAGAAATAAAGAGCCAGTAACCGCAAGCGCAACCATCAGCCATCGTGCCATCACATCACAACTTATTTACTACAATAAAATCAATTTATGTGTCAGTACTTGCGCAGTGACACGAATCTGAATTTAGATTTTAGGTTGCAAAAGTAGTAAAATGGGTAATTAATGCTATACATCTTTATGATAAATGTATACATAGATCAGTTGGCTGAAAAATTCTATTGCTAAGTGGTTTAAATAATATGCATGACTTTTATGACAGCAGATATGTACATAGATAGCACTGTATTTTTTAATTCGTTAGAAATTGTACGAGAATCTGTAAATCAACGAATTCAGGGATAGTTCCTTGACAGCCAATTACCAACTACCATACGCTTAGGTATTTTTAATTAATAAGTAAGCTCAAAGAAATTGGAGTTGTTTCGTTTTATTATTATATCTGTCAGTACTCATTAGTCATTAGCAGTGAGACATATTTACCTTGATTTAACGTTTAGCATCATGTGTCATGTCAAGTTAAATCCTTCGTATTGGTTTGTATCATAAAAAGTATGCGGTAACTTTCTGTCGTATGAAAACTGTTGACGCTTATGAAGTCAGCAGTAGCTAATTGGAAATAAAATAAATCCAGGAAATTAATATATCCGCAGAAAGGTACCTATATTTATGAAAATATACGAACTACAATGAGACCAATTACAAAATCAACTCTAGGCAGCTCATATTATTATACACTGCTGTTTCAATCTAAATTAAAGAAAAATGGGGCACATTACACACAAAGCCGCACAACTGCATTTGACAAGGCTTATAAAAGGTTTGTAAGGATTTGTATAGGGAAAGGACTAGATTTTCCTCTATAAAAAATTTATGCACTTTTAGCTGACATTTCTGCCGTTAAGCCCATAGAGATATGAAAAATAGGAGTTCACATCAGTCCACTTTGGAAAAGACGTAGTGAAATCCGTGTTCTCTTAGGTTGACCGTCTCTGACGTGACGGCAAGTTAAATCTGTCCCCATGTGTTACACACTTATATATTATAGGAAGTGGGTGTGTAGGTGTAAGTGTAACCTAGTTTCTCTTCACATGCTACACATAGAACCATTACGACAACGTTTGTATTGTGACGGACACATATGGACAAAAGGAAAAGTTATTAATCTCCTAGTGTCAACACAGTCACCAGACTTCTGCTCGTCGACAGAGAAAACCACCACAGAGTAACCAAAAGCCGTATAAGTAACAACAGATTTTACATTTTTGGCATACAACGCTTGACATCGCACGATATGCCCAATTTGAATATAAATATCCGTGAACTACATTTGACATAGCACGGCCACCCACATACATAGCCTTTTTCGTGTTTTTCTAAAAACTCGGCTTATTTGGCAAGCTAAATCCTTTAATCGTTCCTCTCATCGGCACCTCACCATTTTATTCTAACGATTTTTATTTATTACTCTAAAGATGCTCTAGAGTAAATTCTCAGATTTCTTTTAGATATGCTCATTCAAAGATTATATTATTCAAATGGTAATTTTTGCATTTCGCATCTCGCGTAGGATTATAACTCCGGTGTCTCTGAGGGAGACGTTATTATCAACCTTCCAGTTCAGATGACACGCATCGGAGTATAACATGTGTAGTTATAAAGTTTGAAAAAAAGTTTTAGTTACTTATTTCTCTTTCAATTGAACTTACCACATTTAGAGGATATCTTTCTATAAGAGCAGAATCTTTGTTTTCCTTTTATGCTTGAGTACATTCATTGTGATTTGAAAATGCTGACGAAAAAGATGGAATCAATGCTTACTCTTGTCTATCAGTTTTGAAAGCTGAGTGATGCACCCAAACGCCCATTTATGTATATGCTAATACTAATTTATATGGTCGAATAAGATAATACAGATTTTCATTAAGATTTTGGATTCTTGTTATGATTATACTTAAAAAAATTATCTATAATCCAAGTCGTATAGTCGTATTACTCTACACTACAAGGCAATATTATATCTCTGACCATGTTGCATATTTGAAATATCAAAATTGGCATTACAATAATTTATTGTAAAAGGCCATTTTTTAATTTTCATCCTACAATTTATATGCATTAAACCTACTTATATTTAACATAGATATTGGGATCAATAGAATAGAAAGTTCTATTTTGTAACTCAATCGAGAAAGGTGTTATACCCCCTTTTTGACAAAATTTTCTTCCAAACTGGCGCCATAAGGATAGCTGTTGCGTTATAATAGTAAAAAAATTAATGAGAAAACTTTCTTTTCGAGAATTCTCCTTCGGTAAGGAAATTAATTTGAGAGTTGGTTCATTGGTAAAGTTTCTGAAGTTAAATGACTGAACTAATTACAAGAAGAGCTCAGTAGACCGCTGAAAATATTCCATAGATCTTCTTACTTCGGTTGATTGTGAAGCATAATTGAGATAATGTTGATAGTTCTTACAAATCATAAGCACTAAGGTTTAATATTATAAGGCAGTATGGCAAGGTGCTCTAAACTATACGAATGTATTTTCCCTGTTACCATAATCCACAGGGAGTACAAAACGGTTACAATACAAAACAAACGTAAAGGATGTGAATAAATGGAGAAATGCCTAATTAAAAAAGTCGTGAAACAAAGTTAGCTAAAGTCCTACAAGTTAAAAGGGAAGGAGTTGACGATCTCAACTCAACTGCTCGAATGTGTCTAGTTCCATTGTGACTTGGCATGAAAACTGCAGTTGGTAAGTGCTAACTCCTCTCTGGAATGAAAGGGGCAAATGAATAAGCAAAGAACTGAAAATTAACAACCTACCAACCTACCTCCCCCAGGTTCCTATTACTTCAAGCCAAATTGTAACTCTGAACTGGAAGTAACTAAAAGCAAGTTCCCCTTAATGAACCTAAGGAACTTTTACTATGCTCAAAACAAGATACGCATAATATCCCCATACACGATACAAGTCTATGAAAGTATGAAAGCCAAAGAAAGAAGCTGAAACCAATCACGAAACTGCATGTATCTGTATTGACTACATGTAACATGTTGCAACTTTGGTTTTGATTAGCACCTAATCTAATTCCAGCCAACAGGCCTACAACGTGAAAAATTGACTGAAGGAATGCCATGTGAATGCGGCTGGATCTTCCATTCCGTCCAACTTCCCGACTTCCCTCTTTTGTTTTTCACTGCTGGGAATTGCTACTATGTGCAGGGCTCTTGTTCTTTCATTCACTCTCACTCGTTTTCGTCCATAGAATCCAGCTATTAATTTTGTCTACTACCGTTCAGGGAATTTCATTAGCGACTCCAAAGATTAACCACTTGTATTTATCTCAACAACTGTAGAACGCATTTTTGGACAGTCAAATTAAATATAACATGAAAAAAAGATAAAAAGTTACTAGTNATATAACATGAAAAAAAGATAAAAAGTTACTAGTTTATTATAGATAGCAATCGATATCAATTCAAAATTGATTTTGTAATATTCAGGTCTAGTAAAAAAAGTATGTTGTCAGAAATTATATGAAAAATGGACTTACCTATTACGAAGTAAATAATTTTCCTTTCTTTTAAATTATTTTTGAAACTAGAAGTATCATCCATTACAGCAATCCAATATTAAACATGCAATCTTTACTAAATGCACTGGGAAGGGAAAGTATTAATTTTTGATTCATTTCTATGAATTTTCTACTCCTGGTTGAGGAAAGTTCCTTTAAATGCTGTTCATGGTTCATCATAATCATGACAAACATTTCGCAGAAAACGTCAACAGAAACACCTATCAATAATCATGTATAGCTAAATTCCACACTGCTATTTAAATGTTGAGTAGGCGTCATGCGTCACGTCAAATTGGAAAACAATGAGAATGCTTTCCCTCTATATACAAAACAATCACACACTGTAGTTATTTTATCTGCTTAAAATTTTTTTACTACAATTATACAAAATGCTGTCCTTCAGAGACAATTGATAAATTAATGCTCCAATCGTGTGTCTTTGTATTTGTCAACATTTGAGACTTGAGAACTGCATGAGAACCAGGACCTTAGGATTTGGAGACCCTGCCCTGGCTGGACAGAAAGGCATTCAGTTTCAGTTACATGGGGATGGGAACGTAGTTTTGGATTGGACTACCCAGTGCATGTGATAATTAAACAACTAATTTACAGAGCCCAACTGCCAGTGATTTCTACTTCAAACTGACAGAGTTCCCTTTGTTTCATTTAATACTTTTGACTGACTGAACTGGAGGTAAATAACCGGAAGCAAAGCGTGTCGAATGCAGGGACGTGTATCTATATACATTTCGATATACTACCTCTCTGCAAATACGCTAATTGCTATAAAACTACAGTTTGCATCCCTAATTCTGTTGTGGACATTGATTGTTCACCCAGAATCTTGTTTTGAAGTTGTACTGAGTACTGTGTAGTTACGAATGTTGCACAAACTGTTTATAGTCAGCTTCACTAAATATAACTGCAATCACCCGTGAGCTGTAGTACTTAAAATTGCACTACGGATGATTGCGTAATAAAGCTCTTTCTACTCGCGGGACATACTTTCACTGCTTTCTCCTATCATTGAAATTAGATCAAAAACTTGTACTGACCACTCGGCAATCGTGCATCAACAAAATAGAGGGTCAATTTCATGGTGGCACAACGGACAAAGATTGCTTCATATTTGTATTGGTCTTAAAACATACGAACCCGTATATTTTAACTGTAAGTGACAGGGAGATGTTGCAAGTTTAGCCAGAGACATACTGTAGGTAGATGCGTGGGAGAAACGCGTCTCTACGATGAAAGCAGTGAAAGTTTTATAGCTGAGAATTACCTCTTTCCATTACCCGTTTCATTTTAGGCTTGCAATTCCATATTCCTCAGACGATCATTGTACCCTTTATTGCAGTGTAGTAGCAGATGTGTCTATCTGTATCATCAGACAATCTTTCCAAACCTAAATAATATTATTATGGCACGTAATAAATCTGCAGCAATTCTGTTTGATAGTAGTAGCAATGAACTGAAGAGTCGACATCGACATGGAGAGAAAGTGTGACTGATACAATGAGCATTGTGCTTTGAAATGGGATTTTCCTATTTCTGGCATCTCTCTGAAATAGTCTTTGACATGATTTGAGTGCGTGAAGATGTGAACTAATGTGTTATCCTGAACTAATTTTCCTTTTTCCATTTATTTACTTCTCCTTATAGGTGCATGTTATGCAGAATTTGGCGTTCGTGTACCGCATACGACGGGTTCTGCCTATATGTACAGTTACGTGACCGTGGGAGAATTCATCGCTTTCGTCATCGGTTGGAACATGGTGCTCGAATATTTAATTGGGACATCTGCTTGTGCGTGTGCCCTCAGTGCTTGTTTTGATGCCATCAGCAGTGGCAGCATAACTGAAAGACTTGCTAATTCTATAGGCACGCTAAATGGTGAGAAAATTATTTTATTATGACCTTCGAATAAATGCAATACGCTTTTCAGTTATTTTCTGCTCGTAATAATTAAAATGGTAGTAATAGTCGATAGATGCAAGGATACCTTTTTTTTGCCGACATTTTATATCTTGAAATAAATAATGCATAGTTTAATTGTAGTTAATGTGCGATTCATTAGGTCAGCCGCCGGACGTGTTGGCGTTTTTCATAACTCTGATTATGACGGTGGTGCTGATATGCGGGCGTGCAAAAATCCTTACTTTTTAATAACGTTCTCAATGCTATCAATTTAGCCACTTGGGTTTTTATCATGGCGGCTGGTATGTTCTACGTTGATTTCTCCAATTGGACTGACTACGGAGGATTCCTACCTTATGGCTGGTCTGGGGTAAGTAAACTACAATCTACAAACTATCCAATTACATATTATATATACCCAGACACATAAAGTGAAATTACTGTTAGACATTTTTACTAGCTAGTGTAAAATCCCCGGTCAAGGATTAGCAACATACGGCGCTTCCCACTCCCCCAGTGGCTTGAGGATGTTGATATACTATCATTAGTAGACTAGTAGAGTTATATGTAGTGACTATTATGTGATAACACTGCATAAAGTGTAGTGGATTGGATAAACTATTGGAAAGGATTCACACGCACAATTTTCTTTCTTTTTTTAACGGTACGTCAGGGAAAATGATAATGGTCAGAAAACTGCTATAAATGCTCCAACAGACATACCTATAGCTTTTCTTTACACAATGGCGAATGTAAACAGAGAAAATGTGGTAATCTTTCACGCTATTGTAAGTGTAGCCAAGCCACGTTATTTCTAGCTAGTTTAGCAGTAAAAGCAATATCTTTCGGTTAATAGTACACTTTGGATTTTACGTTTACCTCCTTTTCCATATATTTTTACAGTGTAATAAAAATCCGTTTCGGTTACGTCTTCTTTAGCATCATTCATACAATACAGATAGGTAGATTACGTAATGGTAATGTCCATCTTCTTACATTTCAATATATTGGAAAATCCATTTGCTACGTAACTACGTATATACATACATAAGTTACTGATTAGAAGAACATGTATCGTTTTCCCGAATCCCTTTTGCTTTCTTTCAATCCCGAAACAGACATGGTCCAATGGATTTTTACGATTTTCTTTTCTACTATTTTCTATCCATATAAAAGTGTATATCTATCTCCATAAAATTTATTAAGTTCAAAGTTCGATTATTGCATAAACTTTTTTCCATTTCGACTTCAAGTGAAAACTATTCCAGCACCTAAGTTTCAGACGAGGAAAATAAAACGTAGCGAAAGTTTGGATTTTAATGGCAGTTTGGTTTCGTTATACATCTACACATAAAATTACAGTATGCTACACACATACAGTAGAAATATACGTAAAAATCTCTTTGCAACTTAGTACCTAATACCCAATGACATAGACTTTCTAGTTACAAAGAGATTTTATGAATGTAGTTATTCAAATAAAATCAGACACGAGTCATAAACTTCAACCTTTTAAACTAACTTTCACATTACTATGCCTGAATGAGCACCAATGGCTTGAAAGAGCATGCTACCTAATTCTAAGTTACCAGAGCTAGTACACTATACAACAAGTGATTTTAATTCTCCCCTCCAAGCATTTTATAAATATACACTTAGTTTAGATGAGCAAAATTGTTAATTAATGTTGTAAAAGGTGAGTTTAGTGAGTTAGACAGAGTCAGGTGCTCCACCAATCCAGTACAAGCCATTTTGGGTTTTCCAATGTAATAATTATGTAGTCATGCTTAATTGGATTTGCCTTTTGTGTTCTTTTCACAGTTTTAACTTTTAAAATGTGCTTTGTATCTTTCGTTTTAGGTCCTAAAGGGTTCAGCAACTTGTTTTTATGCTTTTATTGGATTTGACATAATAGCAACGACAGGGGAAGAAGCGACAAATCCAAAGAAATCTATTCCGTTGGCCATTGTTGGGAGTTTAGTAATTATATTAGTGGCCTATGTCACGTCATCAATGATACTCACCTTAGTTGGTAATGGAAAATCAAAAGAAAATAATTTAATTGAATTTAATGTCATTTTGGAATGTTTGTTGCTGTATCTTCGTAATAATTACTAACTTTATTTTTTGTGTGTCTAGTTCCCTACGACGAAGTTTCTCAAGACTCTGCTTTAGTGGAGATGTTTGGTCAAGTAGGAGCTCACAAATGTCAATTCGTTGTGGCCATCGGAGCACTGGCTGGTCTTACGGTGTCCATGTTTGGTTCCATGTTTCCTATGCCACGAATTGTATATGCAATGGCCAAAGATGGTCTTATCTTCGTGTAAGTGCACAAGAAAAAATGTTCACGATGAAGTTTGACTGTAAAATAAAGGAAGTTCATTGTTTTATGTTCTAATCATTCATAACAGATGGTTGTCTGAAGTTTGGAATATAACTGGCACTCCTGCAATAGCAACAGTTTGTTTAGGAGGACTGGCTGCAATGGCAGCCCTATTGATTCAACTAGAAGTGCTAGTAGAAATGATAGTCAATTGGTAAAATGCTCTATGATAATATTACGCATGATAAGAATTAAGAATTTTCAAATTTTCTGAAAAATATTCATTGAATTTGTGTATTTTTGTTTTATAGGGACATTATTAGCTTATACTTTAGTGTCAACCTGTGTGCTTCTGTTAAGATATCAACCAACGTCAACAACGCTTGTTGATTTATTGCCTCAATCAATGCGAACACCCTTGCCTGGGTCGCCAATGGCTGGTACTCCAATGGGAGGACAAACCCCAACGAAAGATTTCGGCTCATCTTCTTTATTCCCTCAGACTCCTGGCCAAGCGGCACAAGGAGATGCCTTCCGATCCGCTACATTCACCAATGGCCCTCACTCCGCAGCACAGCGACTAAGCCTCTCTCTCGGAATCGGGCAGAACTTCCAAAATACTCCTCCAACCGTTGGTGGTCCGGTTTTAGTCCGAAAAGTGACGCGAAATTCTCCGGATTCCGATGATACTGATACAATCGGGGACAACGAGGCTGATGATGCATTCCTTATGGCGGATCGTAATGAAGCAAGATATTACGGATCTGTTCACGCTGCTTCTTCGCCCAGGATGAGTCGATGGGAAACTCAGATGAGGTAAATCAGCCTGAATAAACAGAACATACACATAATCCTATGCCATATAGTAAAATGCATGTGTATGAATGAATCTCTGAAGTTGTTTGATGATTTATCTGCTAATTATCTAGAGTGTTCCAGTATATGTGTCCGAAATTACTGCCGTGGAAAGAGCCTGGACCTGCTACGGAAGAAACAGGACGACTAGTGACAAAACTTGTAGGAATTCTCTTCCTCCAAATAGTTTTGTTCGATTTACTGTTGGTAGCTGCCGTCGGGAGTACGGGATTCGCGGAGAGTTTATCCATCTTCCTCCTGCTCCTTTTGTTCTCAGGCATTGTTTTTGTCCTCCTGTTGATCTCGAGAAAGCCACAGAACAAGTGAGTCGCCTATAAAATTCTCTCTAGCCCTTTCACCAACCATTATACACTCATCCACTCATTCACTTTCACTCATCCACATCCACCCATTTTCATATATAGAATTATCCTTTTGGAAATATTTACTCCCGGGTTTTACTATATCACTGTGTAACTGTTATGGGATACCCGGCTACACTTTGTTAACACTACGCTGGCTTTTGCTAACTTCCTCGCATACAATAAATCACAGTGTCTGACATGATGTGAACCTTTTTATAGGGAGTAACTAGTAGCTAGGTACTTCACAGGAATTTCTCATCGCCATCTTATCAAACCCAAAAACCCATCTCCGTTCGCATCACAGAAACACTTTATCATTCCCCTACAAAAAGTTTACCAGTTTTTTTATGAATGACTATTCACCCTGACTTTTTATCAGTGGTGGCCAACACGTTTTTAATGCTCCTATAATTTACTGTCTAAAAATCTGTCTCCTTCCCCAACACAAATTCCTCTATAATTCACTCTACTTCTACTTTGCCTCAATGACAAAATGCTATGCCATTTCTACCTCCTTAATATGAATCATTTCTAACAGATAGCTAATTTCTCAACACTGAAATATGACACTATGCATAGAAAATTAAATAATCTGATTATACTGTGTGTATGAATTTTCTTTTAGCAAAACTTTATTATTTATGACGCCGGGACTGCCATTCGTTCCCGCAATCGCTGTGATGGTTAACTTTTACCTCATACTCAAACTATCAATTTTGACACTTGTCAGATTCACCGTCTGGATGACTATAGGTTTGTAAATAAATACATTTTTGTTAACAACTAAAACCCCATTATCCCAAAGGATACAAATAATATTTATAATCTCATGGATAGTATTAATAGATTGAATGTTTAAAACAACTGCTTTTCCTAGACTTCTCATTTAGCTTAAGTTTGAATAATAAATGTATTTCTCTTCCTGTAGGGTTGATAGTGTACTTTAAATACGGGATCAAGAATAGCACGCTGGAAGCAAGGGAGGATCCAGCAGTAGAATTAACAGTTGCGGGAAGTCCATCAACAGAATCTGTATCCGGTATGAAAACGACCAGTCTCAGTGTACATCGATGAATCTCAGAAATATGAAAATTAAAATATAGAAAGTAGTATTAAAATCTCTATAGAGTACATATTAATATCCACAGAAATATGTGCGTATTAAAATCATGTTATTGTTGTAAAACTATGTAAAACAATATAAAATATATGGATGTTGACATAAGGGATATGTATTAATATTATTATTAATGTCTATTATAGCGTAATCTGTAGTACACAGTAGAAGTTCCATTATATTTATTTATCTGTCAAGTCTACTATTAAACCATTATATACAGTGAATCTAATATATTATATTATAATACAAATTAGTAAGGAAGTAATCATACAGGTTACTAGATTATAATTATTAATGTGCGATTAGACGGAATTCCTCAGAGAGTTTACATGATTTTCGTATTCCAGTTCTTCCTTTACTTTTTCTCGAAATAATAACGGTTCAACCAAAAATTATCAGAAAATATTTCATTATCAAGTATCTTTAACTGAAATCTCTGTCATTTGTAAGTG